>OZ025257.1:35667836-35784974 GCA_964019135.1 Arenicola marina | reverse complement strand
CCCAGCCCATCCCCCACCCAGCACCAGCCTATCTCTCCGCCAGCCCCAGCCCATCCCCCAGCCAGCCCCAGCCCACCCCCAAGCCCATCACTCAGCCAACACCAGCCCATCCCCCAGCCAGCCCCAGCCCAACCCCCAGCCAGCCCCAACCCATGCCCCAGCCAGCCCCAACCCATCCCCAGCCAGCCCCAGCCCACCCCCCAGCCAGCCCCAGCCCATCCCCCACCCAGCCCCAGCCCATCTCCCAGCCAGCCCCAGCCCATCTCTCAGCCAGCCCCAGCCCATCCCCCAGCCAGCCCCAGCCTATCTCTCAGCCAGCCCCAGCCCATCCCCCAGCCAGTCCTAGCCCATCCCCCACCCAGCCCCAGCCCATCCCCCAGCCAGCCCCAGCCCATCCCCCAGCCAGCCCCAGCCCACCCCCCAGCCAGCCCTAGCCCATCCCCCACCCAGCCCCAGCCCATCCCCCACCCAGCCCCAGCCTATCTCTCAGCAAGCCCCAGCCTATCTCTCAGCCAGCCCCACCCCATCACTCAGCCAGTCCAAGCCCATCTCTCAGCCAACACCAGCCCATCCCCCAGCCAGCCCCAGCCCATCCCCCAGCCAGCCCCAACCCATCCCCCAGCCAGCCCCAGCCCACCCCCCCAGCCAGCCCCAGCCCATCCTCCAGCCAGCCCCAACCCATCCCCCAGCCAGCCACAGCCCATCCCCCACCCAGCCCCAACCCATGCCCCACCCAGCCCCAACCCATCCCCCAGCCAGCCACAGCCCACCACCCAGCCCCAACCCATCCCCCACCCAGTCCAAGCCCATCTCTCAGCCAACACCAGCCCATCCCCCAGCCAGCCCCCCAGCCCATCCCCCACTCAGCCCCAGCCCATCCCCCAGCCAGCCCAAGCCTATCTCTCAGCCAGCCCCAGCCCATCCCCCAGCCAGCCCCAGCCCATCCCCCACCCAGCCCCAGCCCATCCCCCAGCCAGCCCCAGCCTACCCCCCATCCAGCCCCAGCCTATCTCTCAGCCAGCCCCAGCCTATCTCTCAGCCAGCCCCACCCCATCACTCAGCCAGTCCAAACCCATCTCTCAGCCAGCCCCAGCCCATCCCCCAGCCAGCCCCAGCCCATCCCCCACCCAGCCCCAGCCTATACCCCAGCCAGCCCCAGCCCATCTCCCACCCAGCCCCAGCCTATCTCTCCGCCAGCCCCAGCCCATCCCCCAGCCAGCCCCAGCCCACCCCCAAGCCCATCACTCAGCCAACACCAGCCCATCCCCCAGCCAGCCCCAGCCCAACCCCCAGCCAGCCCCAACCCATGCCCCAGCCAGCCCCAACCCATCCCCAGCCAGCCCCAGCCCACCCCCCAGCCAGCCCCAGTCCATCCCCCACCCAGCCCCAGCCCACCCCCCAGCCAGCCCCAGCCCATCCCCCACCCAGCCCCAGCCCATCCCCCACCCAGCCCCAGCCTATCTCTCAGCAAGCCCCAGCCTATCTCTCAGCCAGCCCCACCCCATCACTCAGCCAGTCCAAGCCCATCTCTCAGCCAACACCAGCCCATCCCCCACCCAGCCCCAGCCCATCCCCCAGCCAGCCCCAGCCCATCCCCCACCCAGCCCCAGCCCATCCCCCACGAAGCCCCAGCCCATCCCCCAGCCAGCCCCAGCCCATCCCCCAGCCAGCCCCAGCCCATCCCCCAGCCAGCTCCAACCCATCCCGCAGCCAGCCCCAACCCATCCCCCAGCCAGCCCCAGCCCACCCCCCAGCCAGCCACAGCCCACCCCCCAGCCAGCCCCAGCCCATCCCCCAGCCAGCCCCAACCCATCCCCCAGCCAGCCACAGCCCATCCCCCACCCAGCCCCAACCCATGCCCCACCCAGCCCCAACCCACCCCCCAGCCAGCCCCAGCCCACCCCCCCAGCCAGCCCCAGCCTATCTCTCAGCCAGCCCCAGCCCATCCCCCAGCCAGCCCCAGCCCATCCCCCACCCAGCCCCAGCCCATCCCCCAGCCAGCCCCAGCCTACCCCCCACCCAGCCCCAGCCTATCTCTCAGCCAGCCCCAGCCTATCTCTCAGCCAGCCCCACCCCATCACTCAGCCAGTCCAAGCCCATCTCTCAGCCAGCCCCAGCCCATCCCCCAGCCAGCCCCAGCCCATCCCCCACCCAGCCCCAGCCTATACCCCAGCCAGCCCCAGCCCATCCCCCACCCAGCCCCAGCCTATCTCTCCGCCAGCCCCAGCCCATCCCCCAGCCAGCCCCAGCCCACCCCCAAGCCCATCACTCAGCCAACACCAGCCCATCCCCCAGCCAGCCCCAGCCCAACCCCCAGCCAGCCCCAACCCATGCCCCAGCCAGCCCCAACCCATCCCCAGCCAGCCCCAGCCCACCCCCCAGCCAGCCCCAGCCCATCCCCCACCCAGCCCCAGCCCATCTCCCAGCCAGCCCCAGCCCATCTCTCAGCCAGCCCCAGCCCATCCCCCAGCCAGCCCCAGCCTATCTCTCAGCCAGCCCCAGCCCATCCCCCAGCCAGTCCTAGCCCATCCCCCACCCAGCCCCAGCCCATCCCCCAGCCAGCCCCAGCCCATCCCCCAGCCAGCCCCAGCCCACCCCCCAGCCAACCCCAGCCCATCCCCCACCCAGCCCCAGCCCATCCCCCACCCAGCCCCAGCCTATCTCTCAGCAAGCCCCAGCCTATCTCTCAGCCAGCCCCACCCCATCACTCAGCCAGTCCAAGCCCATCTCTCAGCCAACACCAGCCCATCCCCCACCCAGCCCCAGCCCATCCCCCAGCCAGCCCCAGCCCATCCCCCACCCAGCCCCAGCCCATCCCCCACCCAGCCCCAGCCCATCCCCCAGCCAGCCCCAGCCCATCCCCCAGCCAGCGCCAGCCCATCCCCCAGCCAGCCCCAACCCATGCCCCAGCCAGCCCCAACCCATCCCCAGCCAGCCCCAGCCCACCCCCCAGCCAGCCCCAACCCATCCCCCAGCCAGCCACAGCCCATCCCCCACCCAGCCCCAACCCATCCCCCAGCCAGCCACAGCCCACCACCCAGCCCCAACCCATCTCCCACCCAGTCCAAGCCCATCTCTCAGCCAACACCAGCCCATCCCCCAGCCAGCCCCAGCCCATCCCCCACCCAGCCCCAGCCCATCCCCCACCCAGCCCCAGCCCATCCCCCAGCCAGCCCAAGCCTATCTCTCAGCCAGCCCCAGCCCATCCCCCAGCCAGCCCCAGCCCATCCCCCACCCAGCCCCAGCCCATCCCCCAGCCAGCCCCAGCCCATCCCCCAGCCAGCCCCAACCCATCCCCCAGCCAGCCCCAGCCCACCCCCCAGCCAGCCCCAACCCATGCCCCAGCCTGCCCCAACCCATCCCCCAGCCAGCCCTAGCCCACCCCCCAGCCAGCCCCAGCCTATCTCTCAGCCAACACCAGCCCATCCCTCACCCAGCCCCAGCCCATCCCCCAGCCAGCCCCAGCCCATCCCCCAGCCAGCCCCAGCCCATCCCCCACCCAGCCCCAGCCGATCCACCAGCCAGCCACAGCCCACCCCCCAGCCAGCCCCAGCCCACCCCCCAGCCAGCCCCAGCCCACCCCCCAGCCAGCCCCAGCCCACCCCCCAGCCAGCCCCAGCCCATCCCCCAGCCAGCCCCAGCCCATCCCCCACCCAGCCCCAGCACATCCCCCAGCCAGCCCCAGCCCATCCCCCAGCCAGCCCCAGCCCATCCCCCAGCCAGCGCCAGCCCATCCCCCAGCCAGCCCCAGCCCATCCCCTAGCCAGCCCCAGCCCACCCCCCCAGCCAGCCCAAGCCCATCTCTCAGCCAACACCAGCCCATCCCCCAGCCAGCCCCAGCCCACCCCCCAGCCAGCCCCAGCCCACCCCCCAGCCAGCCCCAGCCCATCCCCCACCCAGCCCCAGCCCATCCCCCAGCCAGCCACAGCCCACCACCCAGCCCCAGCCCATCCCCCAGCCAGCCCCAACCCATCCCCCACCCAGCCCCAGCCCATCCCCCACCCAGCCCCAGCCCACCCACCAGCCAGCCCCAGCCCATCCCCCAGCCAGCCCCAACCCATCCCCCAGCCAGCCCCAACCCATCCCCCAGCCAGCCCCAACCCATCCTCCAGCCAGCCCCAGCCCATCCCCCACCCAGCCCCAGCCCACCCCCCAGCCAGCCCCAGCCCATCCCCCAGCCAGCCCCAGCCCATCCCCCAGCCAGCCCCAGCCCATCCCCCACCCAGCCCCAGCCGATCCACCAGCCAGCCACAGCCCACCCCCCAGCCAGCCCCAGCCCACCCCCCAGCCAGCCCCAGCCCACCCCCCAGCCAGCCCCAGCCCATCCCCCACCCAGCCCCAGCACATCCCCCAGTCAGCCCCAGCCCACCCCCCAGCCAGCCCCAGCCCACCCCCCAGCCAGCCCCAGCCCATCCCCCACCCAGCCCCAGCACATCCCCCAGTCAGCCCCAGCCCATCCCCCAGCCAGCCCCAGCCCATCCCCCAGCCAGCGCCAGCCCATCCCCCAGCCAGCCCCAGCCCATCCCCCAGCCAGCCCCAGCCCACCCCCCCAGCCAGCCCCAGCCCATCTCTCAGCCAACACCAGCCCATCCCCCAGCCAGCCCCAGCCCACCCCCCAGCCAGCCCCAGCCCACCCCCCAGCCAGCCCCAGCCCATCCCCCACCCAGCCCCAGCCCATCCCCCAGCCAGCCACAGCCCACCACCCAGCCCCAGCCCATCCCCCAGCCAGCCCCAACCCATCTCCCACCCAGCCCCAGCCCATCCCCCACCCAGCCCCAGCCCACCCACCAGCCAGCCCCAGCCCATCCCCCAGCCAGCCCCAACCCATCCCCCAGCCAGCCCCAACCCATCCCCCAGCCAGCCCCAACCCATCCTCCAGCCAGCCCCAGCCCATCCCCCACCCAGCCCCAGCCCACCCCCCAGCCAGCCCCAGCCCATCCCCCAGCCAGCCCCAGCCTATCTCTCAGCCAGCCCCAGCCCACCCCCCAGCCAGCCCCAACCCATCCCCCAACCAGCCCCAACCCATCCCCCACCCAGCCCCAACCCATCCCCCACCCAGCCCCAGCCCATCCCCCACCCAGCCCCAGCCCACCCCCCAGCCAGCCCCAACCCATCCCCCAGCCAGCCACAGCCCATCCCCCAGCCAGCCACAGCTCATCCCCCAGCCAGCCCCAACCCATCCCCCATCCAGCCCCAGCCCATCCCCCAGCCAGCCCCAGCCCATCCCCCAACCAGCCCCAACCCATCCCCCAGCCAGCCACAGCCCACCCCCCAGCCAGCCCCAACCCATCCCCCAGCCAGCTCCAGCCTATCTCTCAGCCAGCACCAGCCCATCACCCACCCAGCCCCAGCCCATCCCCCACCCAGCCCCAGCCCATCCCCCAGCCAGTCCCAGTCCATCCCCCACCCAGCCCCAGCCCATCCCCCACCCAGCCCCAACCCATCCCCCAGCCAGCCCCAGCCCATCCCCCAGCCAGCCCCAACCCATCACCCAGCCAGCCCCAACCCATCCCCCAGCCAGCCACAGCCCATCCCCCAGCCAGCCCCAGCTCATCCCCCAGCCAGCCCCAACCCATCACCCAGCCAGCCCCAACCCATCCCCCACCCAGCCCCAACCCATCCCCCAGCCAGCCACAGCCCATCCCCCAGCCAGCCACAGCTCATCCCCCAGCCAGCCCCAGCCCATCCCCCAGCCAGCCCCAGTCCATCCCCCAGCCAGCCCCAGCCCATCCCCCAGCCAGCCCCAACCCATCCCCCAGCTAGCCCCAGGTTGAATTCCTATTGGACAGTATTAACTAAAAATATACAATTATCGGCACGACCAACTATTATACAATAATGGTGCTTAGAAATGCTGATGTCGGGCGTACGCAATGCTGCTGGATTTCCACTACAGTTACTTAGTTATTCAGTCACTGCATCTAACACCCCACTGCGAAAAATATTGCGTTTTGGCTAATATATCACTATAGTTGCTGTATATTTTATTTCCATTCATAAAAACCCGTTTGTAGAAACCCTATTTCATTGACTATTTTCAAATTCATTCATCGATTTTACTTTTACAAAAGGGCCATGAAGCATACGACTTTATTCGCGTGTTTCTATCTAAATCAGTAATCACTGAACTTAAGGAGTTCCCTCATTGGATTTCTAAATCACTAGAATATTTCATTTAAGACTGAAAGCACAAAACTATGTATAATAGGTTCGTAATTTCCATTACAATAAGCAATATAGCATTATCCGTATTATTACTTAACTTCATTTGAAATGTACATTATTAAACTGCCGTATTTAATGTTTGGCGAGATCTTTGCCTCTTGTTAAAAAATTGAGGTCGGGTGCGTCATGACGACATTCTGTTCATTTGTGTAAGTAGGATAGGCCATTTGGCAGTGTAGGCTGGCGCCACCAGTCTGGTATAATATTATAATATACAATCATTTTTACATGAAACGAAATGTGAATTAATATAATGTGGTGAGATTATTAAATGCGAGCATCATAGAATAAAACGCGATGCACAATGTTGAAATATCTAAAATATATATATACATATATTCAGCACATAATACATATAAACAACCATCAACTTTCTGGCTCGTACAGTATCACTGGAAGCAAATAAACAGTTGCTCTGTCTTTGGCGCATGACTGCGGTAGTGAGGGAAACTCTATAGGGGGTTATGCATGCACTAATTTGTCGCGACGCATACGACACTTTCCCGAATTTTTTAGGCTTTCACAAAGTCCTCAGAACTTATTTTTCTGCTCCCCCGAGCTGTCCAGTGGACCATATCTGCGTAGAATCATATTTACATGGTTTTCCTGAATTATTGAGGCTTTCAAAAAATCCTCCTAACGTATTCTTCTCCTCCCCGGAGCTGTCCAGTGGGCCACATCTGCGTAGAACCACCAAGTCGCTCGATAACGGTGTGTATGGCAACGATCACGAAGCTTACTGCCCGCCATCCTGCATGTTGCTGAAATTCATATTGGTGGCACCTTCCAAGACCTTTCTAAATGTCAATGTTGTTCGTGACAATTATGTATGCCCCTACAATCAATAAAAGGAGGGGTTCCAGAAGCATATTCGGCAAGAACGATAGAGCAGCTACCGATCTCCCGGCAGAGGGCGTTCCGCTTAAGCTAGACCATGTGCACAGGTCAAATTTAGCCATCAAAATTCAGTAAGTATAGAATGCCTATAGCCGTCATACGCGAAAAGTGAAAGTGAATGAAATCGAAGATACTTTCGCAGTTTTGCATCAACTACGCCACTTTTACAGCAGTTACTGTGCTACTGGTATCGTACCGGACTATAATTAATTCAATTTTGATTAATTAGAAACCATGTTACTTACGAATTACAGCTATCTTTTCGAGTTCGATCAAGGTCAAAGGCGTGAAGCGCTTTGAACTGTGACCCCGCGGTATTTTGAAATATTTTGTTCGCTTAACTCTTCCATTGTGATCTTAAGTACTAGTTAAAGATCGAGTGCTTTATTTGGGGAATGCACGACAGCTCGAGTTCTTTAACGTACTTATAAAGTTGTTGTAACAAGGCATTAGTTCTGCTCATGATTTGCGTGGTTCATTTCTAGGATATTAGAATTACGTTAATAAAACACGACTAGGTCTGTTTTCAGACTCATTCTTCCAGATATCGAACACTTAAAGTTGCATGTCAAGTTCTTTCCCGCCAAAACTAAGCCCAGGCGAAATTTGTAACAAAATTTGCAGAAAACTCGAATGTTTCATTCTATAAATTCAGAAACCTGATAAACATCGCCGTTTCGGCTGTGGTGTGGCAAACGTGTCTATCCCGGGACACCACAGAACTCTGTCGCGGCACTGCTACTTATACCAAAGCATCGCGAAGCACACAAACTGATGACGTTTACCACTAAAATGAGAATTTGTGGTAAATTGATATCACGGGCAAGGCTAAGAGACATTATTTGGCAGTCTGGCATGGGTGGAGTATAGACAAAAGAAATCTTGAATGATTCAAGAACTGATTCTCATTTGTATTTTCACCTCTTTAGTTTTGGCGGGAAAGAGTTCGACATGCAACTTTAAGACAAAGGCGTGACGTCACACAATTTGTTAACACTAGGGATGCGCCATCGATAACACGTTTTGGACGAATAAAATAGTTCATTACGAAGAGCAGGATGGATTTGTGCCAAATAAAATGAGATTTGTCATAGTGCAACCGTATCGAATGATATGTTGCCGAGCAGAACAATGATTTAGACGAGCAAATTGAAAACACCGAAGACGTTCCAAGCGGTGTGCATACTAACATGGAAGACGGTGTGCATATACTAACATGGAAGACTGCATACTAACATGGAAGACGGTGTGCATACTAACATGGAGGACGGTGTAACATGACCAGCCGTCCCCCTTTGACAGCGTGCCCCCCCCCACCTGCAGTTCGGGTATACGCACGGAGTAAGGTACCAGTTGAGGGGGGGACACATTGTCATGGGCTGAATATACCTATGACCAGGGCCCGTAATGTCGAAACGCCAGGGGCGCCCTAACATAGGACATTAGCATGGAGCGGGGCGAAATATTTGGCCCCCTCCGTTCGAACTTACGGTGGGTTAAGGGACATGGGAAGGGTGGGGGGGGGACATGTTGTCATGGGCTAAATAT
Organism: Arenicola marina; assembly: GCA_964019135.1. Classification (NCBI taxonomy): domain Eukaryota; kingdom Metazoa; phylum Annelida; class Polychaeta; family Arenicolidae; genus Arenicola; species Arenicola marina. The sequence continues at coordinate 35,776,304 of OZ025257.1, read as the reverse complement.
AGCTATGACCAAAATGGATCACTGATCCAGGTAGTTTAAGTGACATTGGGAGGGGGGGGGGGGGGACATGTTGCCACGGGTTAAAAATACTGCCGTGTAATCGTAATCAGCAATCGTAATCGATTGTAATCGATTACATTTTCCAAGTAATCGTAATCGTAATCGAGTACATTGGTTTTAAAAGCAATGTAATCGTAGTCGATTACATTGCTAATGTAATCGTAATCATGATTACTTTTGATGATTACTTTACAATGTTCACTCAGGCTGTTTTAGTCTCCAAAGTGAGCTTCACACTTTCTATCTCGTCAGTATCATAAATGGAAACTGGCCGCTGCAGTCCTACTGTAGAGACGCCCCTCCCCCCTCCCAACCACCCCCTAGCCTTCGAGTCCTTCCTGCCCCATCCAAGACATAACCAGACATAACAATTAAGCTGGCTGGGTAACCGAAAGTAGACGCCCTTCTAATCCCATAGTTATCTTATTTGCATTTGATAACTAGGGATGGTCCAGAGCCACCTGTGTTATTGGGAGTGGGTGGGTAGGGGCTTGATGGAATGGTGTTAGATGCTTGTGTTATTGTTCTTTGTGTAGATGGATTGGAATAGGTGTTGTTATAAAACGAACTTGACTGGATTCAATACTGGGGTGCGGCAAAGTATGGTATAGACACCCCCGTGTCCAACAGCATTGAGGTTTCCTCTATTACCTGCCATTTTACATAGAGGCCATAAGTTGTGTTACGCACCATACCTCCTTCTAAGGAAGGTAAGAATAAATCCAGCGGATCTGTATAAATAAATATATAATGTGTGTTTTTACATTAGTTACTATTTAATATAACTAATATAATAACTTTTATAGTTATAGTTGGATTAATTAAGATTATTTAAAATAACTTATTCTGATCGAGGGTTCTTCTTCACCAAGTGATTACCGTGGGTTGTAACCCTCATTAAATGCCCTCAACCATAGTTCCCGTCGGGAATTAAATGCACAGCCCACAGAAATCTGGCGCTCTCCTAACCAAGCTGCCTAGTATTCATACATACTGTTGGTAATTAAATCGCCTGCTTCTGAACTCTTTCCCGTCAAATATGTGTGGCCTCGCTATTCCAATGTTCACTGTTTGTTGAAATATTGTGAGGGTCTTTACTCCGGACACTTTCGTTCGCGACACCACTTTAACATAGAGATGCAACAACGTATTTCTTTTCTCGAGTTTATTCCTTTTTATAAATCCGTGCACACAATCGGTCTCTGATCATCTCTTCTTCCCCTTCCCACCGGTCTTCCCCTCTTTATATAAGTAAAGCCCTGGGTCCCCCCCCCCTACCTCGGGAGTACCCTGGCCACATCCCGCTCTATCTAACCTGTATAGGGCCCGCCCCACCCCCCTGGGACACCCTGGCACCATCAGAGCTTCTGCCCCCCACCCCTCGGGAGTACCTTGACCACATCCCGGTCCGCACCGCCCCTCCCCTGGCCTGGTGTTATATCCGGTTAGTGTGCCACCCCACCCCGCGGATGTTGTGGGGGTCTCCCTCTCAAGTGGTTGGGGCCGCTCTACCCCATCCCACGCTCTGCGACCACCCTGGCCACATCCAGCGGTCACTCAACCCCACCCCGATCCTCGCACTGGGCGACCTCTCCCGCTGGACCCCTCTCCCCGCGGGTGCCTTACTTAGCTACCAGACACGCTGTCTCCCCTACGCCATCCCCACTACGGTTCCCCTACAATATGTACTTTAAGGTACATGGTTTATCTGGTTTTTCTAATTATGTAAAGCGGGATATCATTAATATGTATTCGGACACATGCAATATTGAACGGTGCTATGTCTGTAACCGCTATCAGTGACCATAATGAACATAACAGTTATGTGTGACGGTAGACCTACATATTTATTCACTTAATGTATTTTTTTTCTTCTTCTTTTCGTTTATTTACTGTTGCTTTGTTTCGGGTTAAAAGTTGTGTTACTGTTCACTCACTATCATAGCGTCCAATATAATCATAATTTAATCCGTTTATCACAAGCTCAACCAATACAGGTAGCTCTAGTGACAGCGGCCAGCTGGCGTTAACTGGAGTCTCCTAACCAAGTGTATGTCAGAGAGCAAGATGTTCTGTTTTGTTTTTTACGTGTATATGACTCACTTGGTTGAATAAATGAATACTGAACTGAACTGAACTGAACTAAGGTCTAGTTCAGAGCCCATTTATGAAAACACATAGAAAGTAATCATGATTGTAATCATGATTACTTTCAATGTAATCGTAATCGTAATCGATTACTTTCATATTTCCTGTAATCGTAATCGTAATCATGAAATTTCCAAGTAACCGTAATCGTAATCGATTTCATTTACAATGTAATCACCCCATGCCTGCTAGATACCTGTCCTTAGTGGGGCGGATATGTGACAACAAAAAAATGCAAGATGTTCGTTCCCGGCGGAAAGCATGAAAATTGGTATATAGGGGTTTTAAGAGTCGCTGGTTCCGATAAGAAAAGGAGACATAGGGTACGAGCACTGTATCCCGCTAAAAATGAGGGTTGAAGGGTGGATGAGGCACCAGAGGAATTTACTCGAACCCGTGTAGCAATAGATCGAATGGCGTGCACAACTTCATCTGAAATAATAGCCTTCATGTCCACGGTCACTAGGTCGAAACTTTCATCACTGAAAGGGTTCCGGTCTTTGTAAACGTATCAACAACGGCTTTTGTATCAGATGCAAACGCGTTTTGAATACTAGGAATTTGCTCGTGATTTTCTTTGCGGACAATATCGGCTGCCCTCATCAGTACCATGGCTTCGGTGTCGGGGTTGTTATCTGCTCGCAATAAAACATCGCCCATGTTCTCTTTGAAAGCTAGCACCACCTCATAGTTACTGTTGTTCGCCTCAAGGTTACGTATTTCCAAAACAATCATCTCTTTAATTCTGGTTGGATTCACCCACTTTGACGTTTGCCCACCGAGTTGCTTCACACGCGCAGTATATATGTTGACTAGATCAGAAAGTTTTAATACTGCTTGATCTATATCCTGGCAATCTTCTATATAGGAAATTAATTCTGCAAAAGCAATTGATTCGGGCTGCAGTTTTTAATTTCGGTCAGATGTTCTCCTTGACATAGATCTGTGTCGAGTATAAAGCCTTGTCAAACACCGTTTGTGATAGACTGCACCCAGGGCTGTCATATCCCCACATGAAAGTTTGGCAAGTAGTTTAAAATCACTTAACTCTGTAGCCATTGGACGCACATTTACGTCCAGGTTTAAGGTCGCAGCTCTATGACTATCCTGTCCAACAAATTTGTCGCAAAAGAAGCAAAGTTCCAACTGTGGGTCATCCTGGTCGTAGATATCAGAGGCGGAATAGTTTGCCGCAGTCGGTAGCTGTTTGATGCGGTGTCCTTGGAGTCATTGTTATATGCTGCTCTTTTATTTTTTCTGGCGCGTTCAATTTGAGTGTTATTACACAATAGATAACACGATTTATGCCATTTAGCCGCATTTTGGGTTATAGTTGCTTCAATGCCCGACCCATCGTGCAGCTTGGTTATATCCACTTGATGCGGCAGGGCATTAAGAGCATAAAGTTCATCCAAGTGATCAGCTAGTGATGCATAGCCTGCTGGGTTAACAGATTTTGAACTGTGACGAGGATTCACAAGATGCGCCTTCGTGTCCATTTGGCATAAGGCACAGAGCGACCATGCAGTTTGTATCGAGGATTTTGCCACTTGTTATAAATTCTGATGCCGTTTTCACTTTTTTGGACATTGTTTATGATTTCGGTGGGACGTTTTGTTTTCAATATTTTTTTTTTTTTATATAAGCTTTATTTCTTTATAGAGGTTTGCAACAACGTACAAAACATGCGAATGCTCACCTCTTGGTAAATGTACAAAAGTGATGAAGCCTGGAAAAAATATACATGTTATTGATGAACAGATTTCCTTATTTATATTCAAAAACGCTTGCTGTCGAGTATGTAAGTATGGATTAATTCAAACAGTTCAACATTACATTCATACGGGAGGAGGTCACTTCCATGCAAGAGTATTAAATCGAGATCATTGGTGTCGCGTTTTGACAAAGGTGGTAGAGTAATATGCAAGTTTGAATCCGAGAACAGTGTACCCATCGCTCCCAATAGCCTGGCACGTTGAGCAACAAGTTGGGGACACTTCAGAAAGAAATGAACCGAATTTTCAGGTTTCGTTCCACATAGAGGGCAATCGTCAAAGTCAATAAAATTAAATTTCTTGCGATGGGAGTTTAGAGCACTGAGTCCCATCCTCATGCGGGCATGCTGCACTGAACCGCGGTTATTGGTGATATCATACAGTTTGTTATGTTTGTAGGGATGGGAGCGTTTAAGCTTGGTTCTGAATGCATCATGGGTAACTAAATGTTTCGTATCGCTTGGGAGAGAGTTCCAAAGGCTGGACGCATACCAGAAAAACGATTGTTTGACATAAGTCTTGGTGGTCCTAGGAATAGCAAGATCGTTTGTGTTGCGCAAGAAATGTGAAGAGACATCTCTGACAAAGGGCGGCAATAGGCTTCGGAGATATGGGGGGGTTGAGCCATGAATTATTTTATGTAGATGGCAGAGAGCAAAGTATCGACGTCGAATGGACATAGGTTCGATTCCCGTTTCATGGAGCAACTTTTCCTGAGATGTATGACGATAGGCGTTCGTGACGCCAAGTAAACAATGGCGCTGGACCTGTTCAAGCAAGTTCGCCTGATCTTTTGTCAAATTCCCTCCATAGACAGCACAGCTATATTCAAGCTGGGGTCTTACATAGGATTTGTACATGAGGAGCTTAGCCTTTCTATCAACAGTTCGAGATATTTTGCTCAAGAGATTCGCAGCCCTTGAAGCTTTGGCAGTTACTTCCAAGATATGCTTCCCCCATGACATGGTATCGGTGAGCCACATGCCTAAGTGGCAGTGGCTAGACACTCGCTCAATGGGGGTTCCATCGAAGAGTAAAGCAATGTCAGTCGGTGTGTCAATCTTTTTGCTTATTAGCATGTATTTAGTTTTACTAGCATTGAACTGAACACGCCACTGAGCTCCCCAATTTGCAATGCGACGCAAGTCTTCGTTAACCAGGTCTACATCAGCAGGGGTCTGAAGAGCCTTGAGCAAAGAAGTGTCGTCTGCGAATAGGAATGGGTCAGACTTCAAATCGTCCACGAGATCGTTAGCAAATATAAGATACAAAAGAGGTCCCAAAATCGAACCTTGGGGAACACCCGAGTTAATTTCTTTCCATTCTGAATGAGTCCCGCTAATTACCACCCTTTGCGATCGACCAGTAAGATAGCTGTGGAACCATTGTAACAGTGTTCCGCAGATTCCAAAAGACTCCAGCTTGTGTAATAGTCCATAGTGGTACACTCTGTCGAAAGCTTTGGATACATCTAAAAACACTAGGAGAACATCTTCGTTGGCTTCTAGGCCCTTATAAATCTGTTGCACCAGGTAAAGCAGCTGATTAGTTGTGGACTCGTTCTTTTTAAACCCGGCGTTACGCCATGTTAGGAGCCCGCAAGCCACACAGTATTCATACAATTCGTTAAATATAATCCTCTCCATAACTTTACCGACACAAGACAGTAACGATATAGGACGATAATTTTCTTTATGTTGTCTGTTAGATTTCTTAAAGACCGGTATTACGTTGGCGATCTTCCAGGTAGAAGGAAAAGAACAGGATTGCATCGACTTGTTAAATAAGTCGGAAAGCGGTTTGGCCATTACCTCAGCAGTTTCTTTGAGAATTCTATTACCAATTAGATCTGGACCACAAGCCTTATTAATCTGGAGCTGCTTCAGGACAGAATATACTTTCACAGGGGTGAAGCAAATTTCAGTAATTCGATAATCGGTTTTAAAAGACAAGGGAGGCAACGCAAACCCCTCTGGGGGTTCGGCTAGAGTGGAATTTCCAGCGAAGTATTCATTGAGGGCAGATGCCTTTGCCAGCGGGGAGGCGTGGACTACCCCTTGGTCAATAATGGGAGGTATCCCGGTTATAGTTTTCCCAAAGAGGAAACATTTACACAGTTTATGATACTCTTTTCCAGATAGGCTGGGATCCTGTAGTCTACCCAAAAGTCTTGAGTGATACAAGGTTTTAGCTTCATTAATACTGGCCCTAGCTTCTGTACGCACGTGGCGATATTCTTCATAAAGTACAGAGGATGGCGATTGCTTGTGTCTTTTATACAGTTTATCACGTTTGCTTAGTAAGAACCTTATATGTGTAGACATCCATGGTTTATCACTAGGTCTAACAGTGATTTGTTTGTTTGGGATGTGTGTGGTGACCAATTCCATGAAGAGTCCCAGGCAGTAGTCAGCGCAATCGTTAACATCATCGTAACGACTCCCAACATCCCACGGGGCCAAAGACAGGGCATAGCGCAGGGAAATATAGTCGGCGGCATAGTAATTAAAGATAGACCGCTTGAAGGCTTTCAGGCGAGGTACAGAAAAGTTTAGGTCGCAGAAGACTCCATGATGGTCGCTATTGCCAATAGGCATAGAGGTGCCAGAGTTGGCAACATACCCGGGCGAGTCAGTGATGACCAAATCCAGCAGAGTTTCTGTAGTGGCCGTGATCCTAGTTGGCTCATTGATAAGTTGTTCAAAGGCGTTACACTTGAGGATGTTGACTAGACGATTGTGAAGCTCACTATCAGTGTGATTAGAGTAAAACGTTCTGCACCTGTCGTTGAAGTCACCTGTCAACACTATGGCTTTAGTGCTTTCTGACGAAGCCAGGGCTATAGAATTTTCCAGCGAGGATAGGAAAACTGCCTTTTCCCTCTCGTTCGCCCCATTAGGTCTGTAATAAGCACCAATAAGAACTTTGCCACTGGGCAATTGCGCTTCAAACCATAGAGATTCAATATCTTTGTGTTCAAGATCAGTTCGACGCAAAACAGCTAAGTCACCTCTAATATAGGCCATGACACCACCACCGTGCCGCTGCCGATCGCGCCGATGTATAACGTAATTTTCAATATGTATGGCTGAGTCTGGTATGGTGTGATCGAGCCACGACTCAGAAATAGTGATTATGTCAGTCTTTAGATCGAGAACCTGCTGCTTATAAATCTCATCAACCTTGATATATTTGTCGCCATGGAGGACAGGACAGGGTGACACCTCGCTCAACAAACTACGAACATTCACATGGCTGATACGTAAGATCGGACCTGGGTTTGGACCTGGATTGGGATGGATATCACCGGAGCAGAGGAGGAGAATAGTGTTTTTGTTTTCAATATGATGTCCGATACTGTACTTGTGGACATCACCCTGAACGTCTGGAAGGAAATCCCTTTTGAAATTACGCTAAACAAATGTTTGCAATTAATCGAAGTTAATAAGCCATATTTCTAAATGAGAATACTCAAAACACGCTAAATAGCAAATAGCAGTTCCCTTATTAGGAAGCGCCTCCGCTTGGACTTAGCACTCTTAGCAATCTGGAAAGGTTGTACAATTTCCTATCCGATCTGGTGTGCAGGTAAACCCCCTCCGCATCCTCATCAAATGCAGGGTTGTGTTCTTTCGCCTTTATTTGCTATTTTTTTCTCTATGCTCCTTTCGCACGGCCTGCTACCCTGTGGAGAATATGGTTATTCGGTCGGTGGAATTGCCTGCGAATATCCGTGATGCACTGTGGGAAGTGTTTGCAGCGTTCAGGTCTGAAATTCCAATACGATCGTTTGCCGTGGACACACCCGTTGCGGAATCCGACCTGAAAGAAGAGGGGCATATTTCTATACGTCAGCGCCCCCTATAGATTGAATGCGCAGCTAAGTGATTTTAGCTAAACCAAATGCCCCAAAGCAGGGTTTCCATGCCAGCTGATGCAAGCATTTGTCTGTAACTGTAAGCAAAAACATGCAGGTCGACAGATAATTCTCGAAGGAGCCACTTGCAGAGCTAAGCATTTGAGGATCGACAATATAACCAGCGTATGTCAAATACATCATGACAGGATGTCAACGCGATCAGAATTCAGGTTGTCTCTAGAAACTGTCGAGGACTTTGATGGTAAGTTTGTTGCGATATCATGTGGCGATAATGTGGGATTTTACCGGGATTTTACTATGCCTATTCTATGATAAGTTCTAGACACATACAGTTACGGTAATGTAAAGTAGACTACAGTAACCGCAACACATATATGACATCAGAGGATCCGATCTGTGGACAATCCTTGAAGAAGTTGGTTGATGAGAGAGAAATAGCCATTAGCCATACATGACCATTACAAGCAGAGAGCTGTGTAAGGTCATACCAACAAGCACTCGTTTGCTGTGCAAAACGGCACATGACATCGCCACAAGCATAACAAGCATCCTTTCCGCTAACTCGAAATACTTAATATCTTCTTCATTCTTATTTCTAATGTGGGGTAGGTCTTATAAAGGCTAAACTCACGCACAGACTGTACAATTCCGATTCCTTTCCAAGATTTTTATTTCGCATCACTTTATCTGCCATGACAGTTCTCGCGAGGTTCTCATTATGCCTGCGAGATGACGTAGAGGTGCTACCGTGCGGTCTGAAATTGGTCGTTGAATTTTTTCGCTTCGTCATGGCCTCTTTGTCGGCGCGAGATTTGATATCGAATGTTAGCCATTCTTACAAAAATTAAAACATATATAACATCCATCAAAATAGGATATCAATATTTATGCTACACATTATCACAAGTATGCATATGACATATTATTACGATAATAACTAATTAGTTCATCAACATTATACAATTGTTTGTAGATGAAGTGTCTTAGAAAAATATTTTTCTCCAGAAATGTGAGTCATATTAGACATCTTTAAACGGCCACAGCATGTACACATAGACCAACAAATTGTACATAATTTGGGATGGGCCAGCAATAAGTTTCCTTATTTACACCATTGTAGCAGTTTTCTCACAAACTAGCTTGTATATATATATCTAACCTGTTGTAGCCGTGTCCTCTTTTGGAAAATTCATTGTCACAAATAGAGCAAGTTCTATTAGTGACCGTATTAGAGGACATTTTAGATGTAAATAAAGTCTTACTGGCACATCATTGAGAAGCATTAGAAGCATGTGACATCCCGCGTACACCTCCATATTTTTATGTGTCATGTGACCTAAACGAGAACTGTCATGGCAGACAAAGTGATGTGAAATAAAAAGCTTGGAAAGGAATCAGAATTGTACAGTCTGTGCGTGAGTTTAGCCTTTATAAGACCTACCCCACATTAGAAATAAGAATGAAGAAGATATTAAGTATTTCGAGTTAGCGGAAGGGATGCTTGTTATGCTTGTGGCGATGTCATGTGCCGTTTTACACAGCAAACGTGCACTTGTTGGTATGACCTTACACAGCTCTCTGCTTGTAATGGTCATGTATGGCTAAATAGCCATCAGCTTTTTGCCAGGCTGGTGGGAGGGGGTGGTGGGGCGGCTGAGGGGTTGTCGGAGTGGTGGCAGACAATAACAATTAGTCTTTTTCTCGGCAGAGTGTGGCTGCCGGATTAGGGGTATGGGTAAACCTTGGTGCAAGTGCCCCCAGGCAATCCCCGCTTCTCCCATATTTTATATGGTTCTTTTATATCCCTTATTTTATCTTCTGACATCAAGAAAGTGTATCAATACTAGGTTGTTTCCATTATATTATTGCAAAAAAATGTTAGAGCATAGTTTTTTAATTGCCATAAGTAGCACCACCTGGCAAGTCCTGCCACCATTTGAACTATTTGTAACTATGAATTACCTGTGACAGAGCGCTGCTGTTATCCTTAAGTTTAATTTGCATTCTTTGGATCCTGCTAGTACATGGTGCACCATGTCTTCTCGAGACATGAACTCGGCCGTGACCAAAACCAGTTGCATCTCCTTATGCAGCAAAGTACATAGCAGGTAGAAGGGTAGCTGACCTGCCATGAAATATAAGGAGAAATAAAAAACTTGGGCCTGTCAACCCAGGTGCTTCTCATGTCATTTACGTATGTTTTGGAACACCCGAAAAATAATTAGAAACCTGGGTATACCAAAATATCAAGCTAAGAAAAAAAGATTTTCAAGCTGTTCCAAAACTTTGATACATTTTTTTTTTGGTGGGGTGAGGTGGGGGTTGATGGAAAAGGGTGGGGGGCTTGTACGGTCAGTCAGCCCAAGAGCTTCCGTAGCCGTAGCTGCCACAGGATGTAGCCACCAAAGGATGCGTATAAGGGGCAGGGTGGGGCGAGGTCAGCCAGTCAACTGTCCCACAGTATTTGGCTTCCTTGCTTCCTGTCAAACAAAGCCTGGCACCAGGGTAAAGGGACTCGTTGAGAAGGAGGGGGAGGGGAAAGATGTCACAAACTTAGTGGCTCCATCACCGCAGGCACTTGGCCAGCTGAGAGGAATGGCCCTCCACCGAGATGACAGGGGTGGGGTGGGCAGCGGTTGGAATAAGGATTACTGTTGGTCAACCAGCTCTGATGGACAAAAGAGAAGTGAAGAAATGTGCATCACATGGCTAGGCAGGGGTAGGGGAAGGGGGGTGGAGGGTGGTGCAGACAGCAGTCAGGCAGCCCCGGCATAAACAATGTAAGCAAGTTGAGGGGAGGGGGGGAGGGGTGGAAGAAGAGGTGGTCAGTCAGGCAGCCCAGACATATATAAAATGAACGCTTGGGTACTACTGCGAGTTTTCACTGACATTTGATATACCCCAAAACGAACACAACTCCTTTACAATATTACCCATTTTAGTAGTTTGAGTGACTTTGAATGGTTGGTGAGTGTGGGAACTGATGCCTAAAAGTTGGGAGGGGGCTGGATCTTAGGCTGATACTCCCTTATTCATTAAAGTAGATACAGACAATGTTATTGTTATTGCATTCTGATTGGTCACTGGTAAACGAGTGTCTGGGTTGGAGAGAGATGAGCGGTTAACAGGTAGCTAAAGTTAACAAATGCTATATAGAGAAAGCCGGCAATGTGACACTGATGATGACGATTAGGAGTTTGACAGTATCAATGCTGAACAAGTGCACGACACTGCCAGAACCATGGTCTGCTTTCTTGTTGTAGTGAATAAACTATTGAGACCGATTTCAATGCTACATGTCTTATATCTTCACAGTCGTGATCTAATTAGATAGGTATATTTCCAGAAAATTAGGATGTACTAAAATATTTACTTAAAAATTACCATACAGCAGCAGCGGGTGGGCCATCAAATTGCGACTCTGCCTGACAAAAGATAGGCCTACAAATTCGACTTGACCAATTATCTTTGAAATTACCCCTGAATGCCAATCGCAGCACTTGATGAAAAATAAGACGCCAAATTACACGAAATCTGACCAATTATCATTGAAAGCTTATCTTAGCACTTGATGAGAAATAAGATGTAAAATTATGTGAAACCTGACCCAAAAGCCCATTTCAGCACTTGATCATGTCAATATATTAATCTTAACAACTGGTAGTAGTAGTGGGGGTCCCGATGTACTCAGCCAACAAGCCACGAGCACTAATCCGGCAGCCAGACACTGCCAAGACTGTGAAAGACTACTTGTTATTGTCTGACACCATACCCTGAACTCAGACAGCCCCACCACCCTTACCCACTATCCAGTTATCGCATGTTACTAACTGGGTTTAACAAGTACTACAAAGTGAATAGTATTGACTATTTTTGTTATGAATGTGTCCATGTGCAATTTCGTAATGGATCAGAGATATCTGCTCATTCGGCAAATATTAAAAGATATTGTCATAATTACAGAGATTTTATCACACAAAAAAGTAAGTAAGTTGCAAAATATATATTTCTAAAAACTATTGCCATATGCAAAAAATGTTTGCTGCTGAAAGCACTTCACCCCATGCAATACAAGATTAACGGCCAGGACATGTGGCCTTGTTGTGTGAAACCTACAGTGTCACATGGGTCTATTTCTACCCTATTTTTAAGAGAGATGACAAATAAGTCACACAAGTGATAGCAAGTTCCATAGTGGTGTGGGACAGATTGAGGGGTGGCATATTAGTTATTTTGTTTATTTTAACACTTTACATCTTTTCCCTTTTTCACCTTCTCTTCAATATTCTTAATGATGAAGAAATATTACATTTATAATATAATAGATTTGTTATAATAGATCCATCAAGCTATAGATTTCGAAAGGGTTGAGACTTGAGTAGTCGTCAAAGCAGGAGAAAAGTTTCTTCTAGCTGCAGATATGGTATAGATCAGAATGTACCTTTTGACATCAAGTATGACCACTGCTTATTCATTTAGGTGAAGATGCCTTAAGCTCCAGCAGCTCTGGGCATGATGACCATGGCACAGATGCTACAGAAATGTTGGATCTTCCTGAGGAGCCTCTCATGCCGAACCAACTCCTCCTTGTGGCCCTCTTAGAACAGATGTGTTCACTGTACATCACAGATCCCAAGAAGAGCTCAAAGCTCTTCAAAGGTAAAGTTAATTTTCATCCTTTTTATTCTCAGTTTTCTTGTAAGCTATTAAGTAGTTATGAGGAATATAAAGTGATGATGTTGGAACCAATAATGCATTATTGGATGAAGTTTCTGGTGGTTAGTAGTTCTGGCAGTATGTTATCTCGGTATCATTGCTATTGCATATGGAAAAACTCCTGTGATAGTAGTGATAAGATGACAATGTGATGAATTGATCCTTTTATTTATGTAATCAAACATTTTGGCCATTTGAAAATGAAAATTAAAAGGTCACCTATGTTCTAGTCCTGTGTCGCCAGCTGTCAAAGATGAAAGTCATGAACCCACTGGGACCCCTGGATGAACTGAGCTCTATACGCACCCAATACAAGCACAGCTTCTATAAACTCTTCAAGGCAGCAATAGAAAATTTAAACCTGGTAGGTTTTGTTTAGGTATAAAGGATGTTTTTTGGTAAAGCTTTCAATAACTTTAGGAATTAATAGTAATGCATGTGTTATCAACGAAATAGTCTGCAAGCCTCCCCAATATAATGATAACATAATGATAATAAAAGCCTTTTTTTGAGGTTTGAGAGGAGATATCCAGAGCCTATATTAAAAAGGAGTGTCAGTGTCAAGTAAAAGTCATCAGTGTGACTTTTACTTGGGTGTGACTATATTGTATCTGTACAATTTTATTGACAAAAACCTTTGCACACGATTATTTTATGGCTTATTGGTTGTAAATTGCCTCCTGTCATTCTTATTTTATCTAAGGATAATAATTAAGGCAAGCCACAACGCTATGTTAACAATGTCAAGCCGAAGTTCAACGATAATGGTGGAATATAGCATGTGTTATCTGGTGTGTGATCTATCTTTCAAGGACATGCCCTTGGCCTTGACCGCACCTGGACAGGAACCGTCGCATATGTTTATGCCCAAGAGGTATACATTCACTGCTCTGTATTTATGTTGACTGTTCTCCATTCTATATTAAGTAACACCAACATTCTCATACCGGTAGTTACCATGTAATACATATTTTATATGTTTTAAATGGATCTTGTAATCAATATAGACAGCTCTTAACATTCTATTGCCGCTGTTTGTAAGAGTGACCCAGTATGTAATAGGTGTATGTTCTGTATATTAAGAGGTATATTTAACAATTTGATCAAACATTTAAGAGCACACATACTGTAAAACAGCTAAATGGGTTTAGCTTTCACTTATTATTTGATATTCTCAATATGGATTGTATCCCAAGCAAACAATATGACAATTCATCCATGAAACTGACGATGATGCTTTGAAATAGTATTAGTAACAGTGACAAGATATATTCCATTTTGTCTTCGTCAAATTCACTGTATTGCAATCCCATAGCTGACTTTGGTAGTTTCCTCATATATTCCAGGTTGCCAAGGCAACATCCGGTGATCAGTCTTTCTGACGTCATCAGCCATCACACATCACGTTATCGAGATGAGTTCAAGGAGGTGTGCACGCTGGGACGCGGGGCCTATGGAAGCGTATACAAGGTACAGTATGTCTCATTACAGTGAGTGGTGCTACAAAAACGGTTAAAATGGCATACCAACCAAGATCAGTCCGTAAACATTGCTTGAGAGACTTATTCTGAGCTGAATCTTGTTGAATACATATATTATCAGTGGTATACATATTACAAATTGCATGCCCTTTACAAGTAGTATATACCTTGTAAGTAGTTCCGTTATCTACATTATAAGTTGTATTTACATTATAAGTGGTATACACATTATAAGTGGTATACACATTATAAGTAATATCTACATTATAAATAGTATCTATATTATAAGTACTATCTACATTATAAGTAGTATCTACAGTATTAGTAGTATACACATTATAAGTAGTATCTACATTATAAGTAGTATCTACATTATAAGTAGTATCTACATTATAAGTAGTATACACATAAGTAGTATACACATTATAAGTAGTATACACATTATAAGTAGTATCTACATTATAAGTAGTACACACATTATAAGTAATCTACATTATTAGTAGTATCTACATTATAAGTAGTATCTACATTATAAGTAGTAGTATCTACATTATAAGTAGTATCTACATTATAAGTAGTATGCACATTATAAGTAGTATCTACATTATAAGTAGTATCTACATTATAAGTAGTATACACATTATAAGTAGTATGCACATTATAAGTAGTATCTACATTATAAGTAGTATGCACATTATAAGTAGTATCTACATTATAAGTAGTATCTACATTATAAGTAGTATACACATTATAAGTAGTATACACATTATAAGTAGTATGCACATTATAAGTAGTATATGCATTGTAATTAGTGTCGAGGGATTGGCATGCCAAGCTGAGGAGTTTAGTACAATGATACCTTGTCTAAATATAGATCTTCATCACGCGATTGTGCGCTTCGGAATGTATTTGTTGTAAGTAATTGATAACACGCAATTTCTTCCACGGGGGTCTGGACTTTAGGTGTACCATAAGCTGGATCACGTCTGTTACGCTATAAAGAAAGTGGCATTCCAAGATAACTCTCCTGAACTGTGGTTCAAGGTGAGTCTAGTTCTCTGTAATGTCTGCCTCCAGGATGGCACTTTACCAGATCAGTGTCATTCGATCTATGGAGCCGATAACCTGTAATCCGAGGCAGTATGATATAGACAGATGATTGTATTATATCTTCTATTCCATGAATGATTCTGTTTTCAATTTCATCTTTTCCATGCCAGGTGCAATTTTGAGTTGATGCTTGTAATGCCGATTTTGTTTAATCTGCAACTGTTCTTCGTTGTCATTCTACAGTTAATTGACGTTGATGCATTATTTAAGGTGACAGTTTGTATTTGCAGTAACTTTCGTTGCTGATACGGCGACGTTGAATACATTTTAACATTTATTGACTGTTTCATCCTTTTCAGACACTACGTGAAGTCAAATGTCTTGCCGATATCTCGCACCCTGGAGTAATCAGATATTTCACCGCATGGCTGGAATATCAGTTACCGTGTTTGCTACCCTCAGGTAAGCTCGGCGTCCTTAAAGTTCTGGTCGTGAAACATTTTTATGTTTATTAAGTTTTTATTTAGGCATTTATCATTAAATTATATGTCTTCCTGGCCTGAAACTGTGAAGACGACATATGTCTCCGATTACACCTAATAATAATAAGTTATTTTATGGTTATCCGCTCAGCGTCTTCCAATCCACGACTTTTTTTTCCTGTTAGGGGACAGAACGGTTCCACTCGACGACGAAGTGGACGAATCTGAAATGCTAGTGTTTGACTCAGTTACGAAGTAAGTCCACTTATTGTAGCTCATATCGGCGTTACAGAGTGTTTCAAGTACGTTTATTTTTCACGTGTCTGTGATGTTGGACTTAATTGTAATAGGTCACCACATGGTTTGGTAGGTAGGGCATTCGGCTATGGTATGCATGTTTATGCAGGATAAAGATCTCCGGTCATTCTTAACATTTATATTGCTTCATTGTTCTGGACAGCGGTGGTGCGTTAGTATCCTACAACAGATACCTAGGTGTCAGTTCAGCCGGACGCAGTACCGGAAGTAGTATCGTCTTCGCACAACCGGATGTGGGAGATTCATCGCCGTGGAGGTCACACCACGTGGCTGGTGGCCATGGTGACGTGGATGATGAAGATGAATTATCCTTCACAGGCGCTGAAGCTGGTTCATTCCCTAACGATCTGATTCAGGTAAGGAACTACCTCATCCACCTTGGAATTCCTATTGCATTGTAGAAATAAGTGGTTATTTACCGCGAGATGATTTCCGTGGTATTCTACATGGTTAAATGTATTCCGGTAGTCTGTTAGACGAAAGCCTCACCTGCCATGCCAGCTAGGTGTTTTCTGTAACTTTTGACCCAGAATATTACATGTTTTACCTTTTTCAACTTGTTCGATACTCGTCTCACGTGTGTTAGTTGCCTTATATGATTAGACCCCAAAAAGCTACTGCTGTAAATACCTGAATCCTAGTCTGATCCAGATGGTCTGATCCAGAAGCATCCTAAGAATAAAATTACTGGAATGATGATGCGCGTTAAAGTAAAATTTCCTGCAAATTATGTATGCCACATTTATTTTTTCACTCGTGCGTTGTTTCGTTTGCAGAAGGCCTGTGTTGTACTGCACATACAGATGGAGTTATGTAGTCAAACGCTCAAAGAATGGATGAATGATAGAAATTCGACGTTGACTACCTCCGAAGGTAAACAGCTAATTGCCGCATCGCATGCCGGTTTGTAGAGTTGGCAGGGGCACACAGTTTAGTACCAAAGATTACACACACTCCATTTGTCATTATTTGATGCAAGTCGTCATTTGAATTTTATAAAATATTTTCTTGATGAGGGCTAAAATGAAATGCCAGCAGATGGTGCATCATGGGAGTATAGTCACAGACTGTGTAGTATAGGGCGACGGTGTTGAGACCACTTTGCATTGCATGATACTGGTATACGATTGCAAGTCATAGTTTTACGCACGTGTCACCGTGATTTTAGTATCAAAATATGCCAGTTAGATAACGCTGGTTATCACTGTCATAGGCGCACTAGCTATACTGACTTCACGCCTTTGCTCTTGATAGATCCGTACGCAGTCGTGGACGAGGTTACGACTCTGGGGATAGTGAAGGAGTTGCTGGAGGCCGTGGCTTATCTACACGGCTTGAACCTGCTGCACAGAGACATCAAGGTGGGTCTCTGTCCTAGGATCCGTGGTCATGTGGCCGTGATCCCCGTGTCCTCTCGCGCAGGTGTCTTGACTGGTATATGTTGTAATCCAGTCAGATGATTATTCGGTGGCGGTGGTCCCCGTGTCATTCATGTATAATTAATTGTCTGTATGACCGATTTGCCGTAGTTTACGTTCCGTTTTGTGTTCCCTTGTAGCCCAAGAATGTGTTCCTGCTGCCGTCTGATGACGGGACATTTTCTGTCAAGATTGGGGACTTCGGTCTGGCGCGACAGGGAAAGGGACCTGGTTCCCCTACCTCTCCTATGACTCCAGGACCAGGCCTGATGCCAGGTAAGCTGGTTCCTGTGCCTCACCTATGCCCAGTGGAGGCCTGATGCCAGGTAAGCGGGTTCCTCCACCTCACCGGCCCCCTCCGGACTATGTCCTCAGACAGATAAGCGGGTTCCCCTGCATCTCTCATGAACCCAGAACCAGCCTGATCCAAGGTAAGGTGGTTCCCCTGTTCCCTCTTTGGTGACTCGATGTACCTGAAAACTCGCAACAGCTGTATAATCTATCGCTTTTTTCGCCCTTTCGCTCCGTCTCTCTCTCTCTCCATAGATCTCGATTTCTCGCGTATGCTCGGGTACACACACAAATTGACAAAACGCGTTTTTTTACAGATCTACATTTGGAGAGCGGTGAGCAGCTGACCAGCGGGGTGGGCACCACGATCTACGCCGCCCCCGAACAGCTCAGCGGCACCTTCTACTGCAGCAAGGTGAGGACCGATCAGAGTCTGTTCACCATGTCGGCTAAGTATTTGGTTATGTCGCCGGACAGCCGGTGGGCCTGGACCTGGTCTGAAAACTATCGACACAATGTCGGACCGACATCTCAGGCTAACGTAGTACTATCAATATATGGAGTCGAATCAGTGCGAACTCATTCCTGAGGCACGGATTTTTTGCTTCAAGCCAATAGGAGAAGGCTATGCTGAAGGCCTGGGCGCATCCCAGGCCTTCCTGAGGGGCCAGATACATTTGAGTGACCTGCTTCAGGTGTGTAGTTTGCGTCTCGTGAAGCCCTTAACACGGTCATCCACGGCGCCTTGTGGACTGCGGGTGACACGCGGAGACGTGTGTAAAATCGACTGGTGACTTCACTCCACTGTTTTCACGACATTATGTTTCTGTAATGTAGTGAGTCATAAGGATGTGGATTTTACATAAGTTAACATCTTCGATAAACGACATTAACTTACACATGTGACATAGCAAACTTTAAGACTACCGCCAATAACATGAACAGCGCTCTTTGCAATGGGCAGGGCCTAATATATGGTCATATATATATTAAATGGCTAATGCATGACCAATTTGACAGACGTTGTGTTCATGGGTCTGATGAAAAATTACTTCTCGGACATGATATTTATGCTGTAATGGTCCTGCATGAATACGTAACCTAAAACAGTTTGCAATGTTTCTTTCTCGCCAGTGTCGTGATCAGCTTCTGCAGTCTTCGTTTGATTTCAAGCAAGAATGATATTTACAAAAAGTGTGTTCTTCCACGACAGAGTGACAGGCACAACCTTTAATTGGTTCTCCCACGACAGTTACATGTACAGCCTTCAACTTGTTCTCTCACAACAAAGTGACACCTCAGCCTTTAACTTGTTCTCTCACAACAGAATGACATTACAGCCTTTAACTTGTTCTCTCACAACAGAATTACATTACAGCCTTCAACTTGTTCTCTCACAACAAAATTACATTACAGCCTTCAACTTGTTCTCTCACAACAGAATTACATTACAGCCTTCAACTTGTTCTCTCACAACAGAATTACATTACAGCCTTCAACTTGTTCTCTCACAACAGAATGACATTACAGCCTTCAACTTGTTCTCTCACAACAGAATTACATTACAGCCTTCAACTTGTTCTCTCACAACAGAATGACATTACAGCCTTCAATTTGTTCTCTCACAACAGAATTACATTACAGCCTTCAACTTGTTCTCTCACAACAGAATTACATTACAGCCTTCAACTTGTTCTCTCACAACAGAATGACATTACAGCCTTCAACTTGTTCTCTCACAACAGAATTACATTACAGCCTTCAACTTGTTCTCTCACAACAGAATTACATTACAGCCTTCAACTTGTTCTCTCACAACATAATTACATTACAGCCTTTAACTTGTTCTCTCACAACAGAGCGACACCTCAGCCTTTAACTTGTTCTCTCACAACAGAATTACATTACAGCCTTCAACTTGTTCTCTCACAACAGAATTACATTACAGCCTTCAATTTGTTCTCCAACAACAGAATTACATTACAGCCTTTAACTTGTTCTCTCACAACAGAATTACATCACAGCCTTTAACTTGTTCTCTCACAACAGAATTACATTACAGCCTTTAACTTGTTCTCTCACAACAGAGTGACACCTCAGCCTGTAACTTGTTCTCTCACAACGGAGTGACATTTACAGCCTTTAACGTGTTCTCCCGCGACAGTGACATTACAGCCTTTAACATGTTCTCTCACAACAGAGTGACATTACAGCCTTTAACTTGTTCTCTAACAACAGAGTGACACCTCAGCCTTTAACTTGTTCTCTCACAACGGAGTGACATTACAGTCTTTAACGTGTTCTCCCGCGACAGTGACATTACAGCCTTTAACATGTTCTCTCACAACAGAGCGACAGGTACAGCCTTTAGCGTGTTCTCTCACAATAGTGACATTACAGCCTTCAACGTGTTCTCCCGCGACAGTGACATTACAGCCTTTAACGTGTTCTCCCGCGACAGTGACATGTACAGCCTTTAACTTGTTCTCTCACAACAGAGTGACATGTACAGCCTGGGACTGATGGTGTTTGAACTCTACCAACCGTTCCGAACTGAGATGGAGCGGACTATGACCTTGAGCCAAGTTCGAAAAAGCGAGCTCCCCGCTGCGTTCTCCATGCGCTGGCCACAAAAGGTAACATACGGGTATGGGATGCCGTCGCCCCCCCCCCCCCCCCCACCGCCAAACACACTACTACAAGGAAGACTTAATTGAGAAAACATCTACATCTTCTTGCGAAATGAACACTAACCAGATGCCGTACTATCTAAAAATGGTTAGTTACTTACCATCTTCCCGTTACCTAAGCATCTTCTTGTATCAAGTGAACACCGAATAGAGCCAGATTAGTGCCAGAAATTTGAATTATAACTGGGATATATATATGAGTTATGATGACTGTCGTTTTCAGGCCGCGCTTGTGGAGCGACTGACTCGCCTGGTACCGAGTGAGCGACCCTCAGCCAAGGACATCTTGGAGGGAGACTTATTCTTCCACCGGACTCCAGTAGAGGTCGGGCTTGCGTCCTATGTCATTACTTTAATAATCAAATAAAATCGTCAAGCGTTATTGGTCAGCTACTGTTTTTATTGTTTGTGAATAGTGATTTGTAGTGAAATCGCAATTCCTGTATGCGACGCAAGGATGCAACGGGATGCCAGATTACAACCTGATAATCCAAATTAACCGTTTAGAAGGTGACAGACCTCATTGTATTATGTTGTAGCAGGAGCCCGAGGGTTTGCAGTCATTGGTAAATCGCCAGCGTGACCGCATTGAACTCTTGGAACGCCAGCTTCTTGAACGGGACCAACTGATTGCCGAACTGAGACACCGCCTATCAAAAGACGATTCTGACCAACGAATGGAAACTGCTTAATTACGCGTGCCACCATTTACTCATTTACCGCAACGGTTGGAAGATGCACCAGTGATGTCGGTTACTCTTGTGTGTTAGAAAGTTATTCATCTGCCATCATTATCCAGTTACTCGTAACATTACAAAAGCACGTTGTTATGCATAGAAACGTCCTTGACACAAGTCTATGTTGTTAATCACACGGTGCTATTTTATTTTTTACAGTGTACAGTTTTTGTTTGTGACACAATTCGCGTTTTCGAAGACCGTACTCAGGTACTTGGTGTGAATACAGTGCGTAGAAAGAGTGTAATTGACATAAGTGTGTGAATCGCGTGCTCATATAGAAAGTATTATTGACATATACATAGTTTGTGTGAATCGCGTGCGTAAAGTTGCAATGTGTTATTCATGTATAAAATAACCTCAACCGTTTTGATGTGTACCTCGTGCGGTCTTATTCCATCTAACGTTGCCCTTATATACCTCAAGGGAATATTTCATTCAAAGTTTAATATGGTGGAACTTATTCAAGAAGATTCTCCAAATGGCATAATGCAAGTATCATAACGTCTGCCAAGAAATGTTCAGCTTTGCTTCGCCGCTCCAAAGCGGAGCGTGGTGTAATAATGGCCTTTTCACAGTGGGCAAAGGAAATGCGGTGTAATTTGTTACCCTACACATATACCTACCTTAGTATGACCTATTCCGTAGTAAATGTGGTAAATCGTCTCATAAATTTTACTGATATCACTTTATTGTTGTATTCCTCACGTCATATGTAGTATTGTTCAAGCGAGAACGAGGAAAATAAGTGCGATTTTGACTTTAGCTTATAATGCAACTGGCTCATAGTCGTCTTGGTTTGAAGTTAGTAATGTATTAATTGTAAAACATTGTGCAGACTCTATGCAGATTATGCCATAGTGCTGATAGGCCGGATTGTATGTTTGGTTATGCATGAACATATTGGACAGCTGCTGATTCTCACTCCCCACCCGCCCATGGTCATCCCCCAATTCCCGAAAGTAGTTAAAACAATTGTTTTGTCAGAAACATATCGTGATGTAAAGAGTAGTGTACAAAATATAAAGCAATTGTAATCAAAGAGAGATCTGGTGCCTTAGACTAGTGGCAATGATATTACGGTTCCCTTCGTGGAACCGCGACGTCGTCTTAGGAACGTTAGCTCTATGTTATGAACTAACCGCAGCCCAACGACCCGATGACATACGCGGATCCGTATGGTTTGTTTGAGCAAGATTTCTTTGTTGTTTGGCCTGTACCTCTATTAATTTTACGATGATTCTTCAGAATGATCGTTTGATGTGTTAACTTATTATGTAACTTGGATATCATAACGAAAAGGAGGGTTGATGTGAGAAAGAAGTGGGGGACATCAAGCATTTGACAGTCAGTAGCCTAGTTCAGGTGTGCGACTCTTACTTATTATGTAATAAATCCTTGTAATGATTCCTACTGCTGAGTGGCCCCATGTACCATATCAGTGATGTGGAAATATTTGCGCTAAATATTATTTATTGTGTGAGGGTGAATGTGTTTATGAAGGAGTTTGAATCAATAAAACATTTCATAATGATTGTTGCACGATGTTTTCGATTTTATTGAGTTCATGGGTCCCCCACGTGGTTCATGTGAAGAGCGTTTATTTGAAACTAAGTAGCGGCAAGCCGTGATTCAGTTGGTAGTGCAGTTATTAGCGCACCGGGCTTCAGCCAGACAGGTTTGGGGGCGGTGGTAGTGTTTCACATAACGTCATTCATCATCCCAGGAGACCGCGCCGCATACTCGCTCCCGCCGCACTTATAACACATCGCCAGACAGATTTTTAATTTACCCCCGCCCGCCCTCCTCTCCTGGCACTCCCCGCTGTCCGCTTATTCTTTCCGGTCACTGATATCAAACATTGTCCAGAGTAAGATCTCCAACTCGCGCGTTTGCCTATGGCCGAAATGTTACAAACGAGTTGTGGCGCCCCCCTAGCGGTGGGGATGCTACAGTGAAATGTAACCAAACGAACCCACGGCCGCGGGGCAGACATGTCCCAACTCACATTGTGTGTGTTCTGACTTTAGTCCTAGATCTATAGGATCTATAAAAAAATTGTTTTTAGATCTAACTTAGATCTAGTTAGAATCACAAATTAGGATCGAGAATCTCTTTAAAATCGTGACAACCGTGAGAAGGACCACCTTTTTTCAGAGAAAATAACAGGTTTTCCGACCAAAAAAGGTAAAATAACGGTGTTCACCTTCGTCGGGAATTGAACGCACAACCTTGCGATCAAAAGACAAACGTCTTACCAACTGCACTAGTGGGCTTCACGACGTCTTCATGTGTTTGAACAAAATATAAAGTTTGAATACGCATGCTTCTGAATCCATGAACCAGTTCTACCCTGCTCATCTGTGTTAGCAAAAACATCTTCAGAGCCAGAGGGGATTTGCAGGTGAAATAGTTCCTTTTTTCCATGGAAATCTCGCAAACCGATTATATTCGGACTGATAAGTTTGTTGATCTGCCCTCCTTGGTTCAATGGTCCAATGACAATGTCACTTTTGGTGACAAAGCTGGAACTGTAATTTAGTGTAAAAGTAGACAGACTTGTCCGAACTTGCTTTACATTTTCTGATCTTTAGGAAACGTATTTGGATTGTTCTTACTGCAGTTTGTACAGTTAATGGCCGTACAAAAGTCCATGGCAGCGCCAGTTTCTTGCGTCAGTTACGCCGGCGGCCTTTGCGATAGTAGCATCCCGACCGCTAGATGGCGCTTTGCACGAATGTGCACGCAATGAACGCGCGAGTTGGAGATCTTACTCTAGACAATCTTTGCTGATATTAACTCTCCAGTTTTGTTTTAACTTGAGTCTCCCAGCCCCCCCCCCCCCCCCCACCCCCTCATATGCTTAATGTACTGTTGCGACGCTTTGGCGACGTCTCCAGTGATTACACAACACACCAGGCAGCGGTCTGTACGTTTACTCTGCTCTTCGTCATATAGTACATACAGCAAAGGTTCTCTAGCCTGGCCACTCTTCAAACTACACAAATCTCTCTCCCCCTCACTCCTGGCCGCTACTCTTTCTCTTCTCTGGTTCCCCCGTTCAATTTCTTCTAGTTCTCAAAACGCGCTCTTCCCCTCCACCTCTGGTATTCCCAATCGCTCATCCGATTCCAAACTTATCTTTCTTATCTTGGCACTTGATTTGTCTTCTGGCAATCGTTCCTTCTTTATCTTATCCTGGCATTCCCATTCCTCAATTAATTGCTTACAAATCCTCTCCTGGCACTCCAGTTTTTTCTCCCTATTATGTCTCCTGGCATTCGCATTCCCTTACTATCTTCTCCTGCAATTTCTACTTGCTCCGTATTCTCTCCCGGCGCACTCCCATTTCCTCCCCGATCTGAGTGGCGAAATCCCCAACAATCAGGGAGAGTAAGCCTAATAAGGCCTACCGAACTTCGGTTAAAATGCTGAAAAGTGATATCGCGAATATCGAGAAATACAGACATGTGTATCTGATAGGGGTAGCTAAGGAGTTCCTGTTGAACCAATAATTTTAAATTAATGACCCCGTGCAGAATTTCAGGATTCCAACCGCGTCAGAGCATTTGGTAGATCTAGGCCTACGTGTTCTATCGAAAGGAGGTTAGTAGTGGCCCACCTGTTTCGGGTTAAAATCCCTCATGTCTGGAGAAAACTCATTGTTGGACCTCATTGCTTCGTAATATTAGAAAGAGCTCAATTCCTACCACCCCTCTCCGCTCGTCAGTTATTGGAGGTTAATTAGTGGTTAGTTAACGGATCCATGGGCGATGAGTAGCCAAGGTGCATGCGCACTCCCCCCACCCCCCCACACACACACACCCAGTGGTTTCTCGGTCCGGTTCACCCCATGTGGCCACATGAACCGATCCACGGATATGGTGGCAAAAACTAGAGGTCAAACAGGATACGATCACGCTAGAGTCTACCATATGTTTATTGTCAGTAGCGGACTCACATATCAAAGGAACGGGGTGTCGCGTGTAACGGTTACCGAAGGAACGCCCTGTTATAAGCGGTGTGTGTCTGGGCCGGTTTTAGGGCATGCTCCCTCAGAAAACGCCGCAAAAGCATTAGATCTATTGCAAATGCCCCCAAAAGTTAATTACCAGTTAATGCCAGTATACAGGCCGATGTATTCACTCGTTTACGCTGCCAAACCAGTTTACAGAAATGCTTCCACTGGTTGGACGAGTTGGCGCGCTAAGTAGTTGATGTGTTAATCACTAGAGGGCGCGTTTCGACAGAAATAAATTCAACCAATCACGTTGAACTTCTACATTGTTTCCGATCCTTCTCCCGCAAAGTTTCAAGACGAGTTACAAACTTGGAGGTGGACCGACTTGTAAACACTAACTGTAATATTGTGTGACAAGTTGATGTTTGCAGCGTCGTTAAGTTCTTCCAGGTGTGGTTTAGTAGTGGCTTCACTTTGAGTATATAGCAAAGTCAGAAGAAATGATCTTTTGAATTTAGTTCGTGAAACTTACATAAACTTAGCCTTTTACTCTTAGGACTTTTTGCCTTTCTTTCAATCTCATTGGCAGTCAGTTGCACTGCCACTGGGCGCATTTCTTTGGGCCAGGTTCGGTATCCCGCCCCGGGCCCGCAAGACGTGACAGGAAACTTCCACGTGTGCCAATAGGGATATGCCTATTCCAATGAAATGAACACACTGTTCCCATTCGGTGCACATTAAGGCACTGGAACCAACTAGTTCCGTCTCCGAAACCTAGTGTCTCCGCACGCTCCGCCAACAAGTTGTTGGCGGAGCGTGCGGAGACACTAGGTTTCGGAGACGGAACTATGGAACCAACCTACTCTCATCACCTTTCAATCAGCCGCCATTTTCTCCCGAATGCCTTACCAGGCCTGTCTCTAACTGATCACGGGGTGCCGTACGTTAGAACCAGGCCGCGTTTGCTGTCTTTGCAATATGTTGCAGTGCATAAAGGCGCGGCTGGCGCTGATCGAATAAATGTGCCCAGAAAAAGCCCTGACATTGCAAGTTAGGATAATAAATCAAAGTATTTTCCTTCTACCAGGTCAGTAAATTGCATAAGGATTCTGGAAAGATCCATATTTTGTCGGATAGTTAAAAACTATGCGCCCTATACGCGAATATATGCGCTGCGACACCGCAAAGACAGCAAATGCTGCCTGGCTCTAACGGCACCCTGTGATGCGTTAGGAACAGGCCTGGCATATCGGCATACCGAATGCATGCATGCGCACCCATACCCAGGTAAAAGAAGTGTCGGGCGGTGAACCGATGCGTAATGTACATATTCGGTCCACTATAGGGATACACCTGGGTTACCAAAGAAATGCGCCCACTTGCATTTGCAGCAGGAGTCATAACTCATGACTTGAGCAGTTGTTTGGGGCTGGCATAGTATTAGTGGTCGCTTTTCTTTGGTAACCCAAGTGTATCCTGGTATTCCCAAGGTAGACTGAATACACATATTATGCATCGGTTTACTGCCTGACACTTCCTGGGTAGGATGTAGGCACATTCATTCAGTATACTGATGTGCCCTGTTCAAAACAGTACAGGACAGTGACTGTCTATAGGCTGGTTTCATAGCCCCTAAGTAAACCGGACATGACCAGTGTGAATATTTCATTGACATTCGGCATAGCCATACTGAAGGTTTCGGTCAGGAAGCGGTTGAGTATACTGGGTAGCCTACTGGTCCAAGCCCAAACTTTGGTCAAAGAAATGCATCCAGTGAGTGCATAGATCTGGCTCCATTGACCTGTTAGTTCCTCATGAAACATTAATTTCTATGTGAAAATTTGGTTAGGAGGGTAAATATCCAAGCACAGGCATAATCATAGCATATAAGCTGCGTTTTGCTCATGATCTATAGACTATCTATACTTTCGAAATTATCATTTATCTCCATGGGGATCTATATTTGTAAAATTTGGTCTTGTATATACAGTTTGGCTTCAACTGACTTGCATTAAAGTCCATCTCTTGGGGGGGTATTTGTTACTAAACCACTTCCAAATATACATTTCCCAGTGGTTACTAAAGCCATTTATTAGATGCAATTACTTTACAATGTCTCTTATGCCATAAATATTAATATCTAAAGTCACCAAAATAAACTCAAGCAGGGAACGATCCATTTCCAAACCCCACCCAGAGTAGAGATTTGTGACGTCACAAGATGAACCGGTTTGAGTGCGCCTCGCTCGTTTCAACTGCCCGCCCTGTTTGAATGAATGTATGTGCAGCAGGGAAGCTCTAACTTAGATGTTTATTTCGGTTAACATTAACTAATGATGAACATTTGCCACATATAGATCTAGATAGACCTAGATCTATGACATTAGAGGTGTGGCCTTGTTGGTTAGAGCAACATTCATGACAATGATTCACAGACTGGTCCTGAAAACAAACAGATGCAGTGGCCACTGCCACTGCCAGTGTGTTGCCAGCCTATGGGCTACGTTTCTTCCCAAAACTGGAAAGGGTGGGCTAGGCTACAGTAGGGGACGGGCCGTCTCGGGGACGTCCGTCCAATCGTAGACATACAATCTAGATCCAGGGTTAAATGTATGTACTCTAAGAAGTTCTTTATGCACATCAAAAGGGAGGGAGGGCGGCATTTATCGGCCTAGCCTAAAAAAACACGCAGCATACTAATCTAGTCATAGGATTCATCACGTACATTTTATAGTAATACTTGTGGAAACCTATCTGTCTGCTGGTCGCCCAATTAATATTTTATTTGATTATAAGACATATTTGTAGGTTTTTGATCTAGATCCCATGATCTAATAAGCATCACTTTTCACGAATGAGGCGTTCGCACTACTGTTTTGCGAAGGGGGTTTTGAGGTTTTCAACTTTTATAGTTCCTTAGCAATCTCCAGTCGCGATGGCTCGAAGCGATACGTACGGCGACAGACCACATGCTCCGGTTGCCCGAATACTTCCACTTGGTCTTCTTCACCTTCACTATCATTAATTCCAAATAATCACGCTGGCATAGCTGCATCCCGATCGATGCAGAAGAACGATGGCCCTCCTATAGACGCCATGCTCAAAAGTCGCATTTACCGTATTGCGCAACGAAACCGGTTCATCTTGTGACGTCACAAATCAATGAAAAAGTTGCCCCTGTCTATCTTCTACTTTTTTGGGTAGGTCTGTGATAAAATGGCTAATATTGTTTATATTGGTGGCAAATAAATTCAGTGCGTATGGAATATCGTTAATATAGTGTAAATGGATCGAATATATGCAAAGTAACATAGGACATAAGAGATGGACTTTAAGTTACAAGTTATCAGTATCAGCTTAATTATTACCATAACCTGGTATTAGATCTGGTACATGCCTCTGACCACATTTGTAAATAGAGCAACGGAGAGAGCCATGCCATTTACCAGACGTAAAATTTGAAATCGCAAACTGGTAACTCAAGTTTTAGATCTTTACAGAATAAATATGCAGTGATAACCTGTCAATGTACTCTATTAGATTCCTGAAGCTTCCTGAACTTATATCAGACATTCATCTCTTTGGTTGGTAATGTGTTATCTTGTAATCCTGGCAATTTGTGTCATATCTTGTTTTGTTTTCAATGTTCCACCATTCGCCAGAAGTCAACAAACTTAGCATGATCAGGTGGCGTTTATTGACTTCCGGCTGGGTAAGCTTATATTTCTGTTACTTGTGTTGCATGTATTATTGAACTTACAAGTGACTATAATAAACAAAATATCTAGTTTCAAAATATCAGTTCAACCTTTATTATCAGAAATACCTTGGGAACCCCTTCCCCCTGCAAATTTGTCATCACTTCACTTGCCTACCGTCATGACCATATGGCAGTGATATCTCCCAACATATCAGTTTACACTAAGCACCTTATGTGTTCAAGAATCATGCTTTGGACTGGCAAGATATAAGATTAATGATTTGGGAAGGTAGTCACCATCACAAGGAAAGATCCAGGGCTGATGTCCCAGGGTCCTGACCCCCTCCCATATGGTTTAGTGTCTTCCCCCTTTCCGCTTCACAGTGTCAAGAATTTTTCAACAGTATGCCCCAACCCCTCTGGTCACAAGCCTAATTGCAATTTTTTAGTGGATCCCTAGTTTCAAAATCTTACATCCATGGCACTTCAATATTGGCACTGGGGCTTCAAAAGTCAAACTAGATTGCCAATATGGCAGGCAGCGTATGTGTGGTGACTAATGCCTTATAATGCCACAAATTTCTTCCTAGACCATGGCAAAAGTTACTTACTGATTTCAAATAAAAGTTATTGTACTGTAGATATTATGATACACTGGTTTCAAATTTAAAAAAAACACACTGCCACACTTGATTTTAAGTTTTAATGTCCTTCCCTTAATATGAGATAAAATAAGGGCCTGACTATATCCTAAATATGACTAATTGTTTCTAACAATGCCTTCAGTGTATGAAACCAACTAAATCTAATAACTTTGATTTCCCAACCAATTGCTGATAATCTATCAATATATGTTTCCCCCTTGCAGGCATTTCATGGTGAAACTTCAGATAGCATGACCTAAACCAAGATGGCGGAGCAGACACCACAGATGGAGCTGGATGAGTCCTATCTGGCTGGCGATGGTGGGAAGTTATCCATCGATAACCGGACTCTCTTCATGACACCAGCACCGTTAGCGGCATCAACAGTTATGAAGTCGACACGAAAGGGTGAAAGGTCAGAAATCTATTTATTTCCATGCGCCATAGTGCTGTTCTATAATCATGTGTTTGACACAAGGCTTGATGTGACTTACACAAAGCTAACAAGTGTGTGACACTAATTTAACATATAAAAACCTACATTGTCACATGTATATGTCCAGTTTGAAGAAATCACCAGTTAAGTAAGCGCGTGTCTTGATTGACTTGATGACCAATGTATCCCCATCAGGCTTCAACTTGATCCCCGATATCAGTAGCAAAGCATGCGCTAATGTTCGAAGTGATGTCGTGCCACAGATTGCCACCAGGACCTGGCACCAGGGGGTCATTCCTGGACAGCTCCGGCTCCCTGGCCAGCTCCCAGGAAGGTGTCCCAAACCACCAGCCTATGAAGATGTCCCTCAGTGGGCTGGAAGACAGTGCACTGGTCGAGTCGGGGTGAGTTCATGGTGATATTTTGCGTTGGTAGGGCCAGTACATTGTCACGATTTTCACTGTTGCAAACTGATCTGAAATGGTATAAGTATGAAGTCAATACATGTATGGGGGCCGCCTAGATAGCTCAGTGGGTTAGAGCGATCGCAATGAGCGCTCTGGGCACCTGAGAGCCCAACGGCACTTATATCAGTGGTTCGAGCTCCGCTGTGGTCATGGATGTGTGGTCGCAGGTTATAGATCTCATGTTCTTCAAAGAGTACCCAAGGGACATGGCTCCGTTCTTCCTTTCCTCCTCCCATTGACGCGATATCATGTTGCAGTGCCTAAAACGTGAAATATATCCTCAGACAAACTGATTATGCCCATGTGAATGTCCTATATGTTACTGACAAGATATAACAAGAGTATCTTCTTATAACTAAGCAATGACAGATTATAATATGGCATGTGACTCAGTAATTACCAACTCACACCCCATTATATCGCACTGTAGTGTTGGCTGACTCTAGTTCGGGAGAGCCAAACTCGGAAACAAACCGTCCCCCGCCGTTACAATGGAGCCCGACACAGGTAGAACCCACGACATTTCTGAGACAGAGAAGTCCTAGTCTGACGACAGCCCCATCCCGTACATAAGTGGTACCAGTGTTATGTTAGTGAAACTGATGTCTGGCATTTTTGTGGTCAGGCGTTCTACCGGCGGCGCAGGGCACAAGGACGAGGAGGAAGAGGACCCAGCCAGCAGGTCCTCGCTCGGCATCATTGCACTGGATCAAATGCACGGTAAGCAGCCACTGTTATCAATGGTCAGTGATGGTGTGACGACTGTGATCATCTGTCGTAAGTGGTGGTATAACCACTGTTATCAATGGTCAGTGATGGTGTGACGACTGTGATCATCTGTGGTAAGTGGTGGTATAACCACTGTTATCAATGGTCAGTGATGGTGTGACGACTGTGATCATCTGTCGTAAGTGGTGGTATAACCACTGTTATCAATGGTCAGTGATGGTGTGACGACTGTGATCATCAGTGGTCAGTGATGGTATAACCACTGTTATCAATGGTCAGTGATGGTGTGACGACTGTGATCATCTGTGGTAAGTGGTGGTATAACCACTGTTATCAATGGTCAGTGATGGTGTGACGACTGTGATCATCTGTCGTAAGTGGTGGTATAACCACTGTTATCAATGGTCAGTGATGGTGTGACGACTGTGATCATCTGTGGTAATTGGTGGTATAACCACTGTTATCATAATTGGTCAGCGATGGTATAACTACTGTGATCATCAGTGGTCAGTGATGGTATAACCACTGTGATCATCAGTGGTCAGTGATGGTATAACCACTGTGATCATCAGTGGTCAGAGATGGTATAACCACTGTGATCATCTGTGGGCAGTGTTGATATAACCACTGATTATCAGTGGTCAGTGATGGTATAAGCACTGTGATTTTCACTGACCGGGCCCTTGGTTTATCAATGGTCAGTGTTTATATAACCACTGTGATCATTAGTGGTCAGTGCTGGTATAAGCACTATGATCATCATTTGTCAGTGATAATATAACCACTGTGGTCATTAGTGGTCAGTGATGGTATAACCACTGTGATCCTCAGAGGTCTGTGTGGGTATAACCACTGTGATTCACTGACCGGGCCCGTAGTTTGTCGGTTTTTAATGTAGTGTATATGTTCTTAGTGTGAAGTAAATTTTGTTTGTTTTGCTTATCATGCCCTATCGGTAGAAAACCCGGTTTGGGCGCTATAATCTCTGGCATGTGTCATCCTAATTATTCCTCCCCGGAGGTTTATTAACCTAAGTTAGCCCTGGGCACAACACTGGCCAAACATGGCAATCTTTACATTTCCTAGCGGCAGTGATGAAGTTCATGTACCCGTGTGATATTGCATTGTGTTAAATGACAGACTTATCACAGAGTAGTATACTGGAAGCGTGATATGATTGGTCCCTCTCTCTCTTTATGTCTGTCAGACTTGTCCGGGAGCATGCTGGAGATGGGGGACGACATGACGGGCGAGGGGGGAGCACCCTACGACGACTCCCGCGTCCCCGTCATGACACCCCGACCGGATGTGACCCCTGACCTCATGGACACCCCTGACCTCATGGACACCCCGCGTGTCTCCTACAGCGGTCCCATGGCGCTCCCTGGCGACGAACGCTGCTTTGGCGTGGGGTCGTGGGGTGACGTTGCCATGGCAGCAGGCGTCAGCGTCGTCCCCCAGAGCTGCGGCGGCGGCGGCGGCCAGAGACTCGGCGCCACGGGTTCGGCCGTCGGTGTGGGTTTCGACACCCCCGCGCGCATTGCGCCCGGTGGAGGCCACGCCCTGCTGGGCGCCTTGGCCCTGGGGGACACCAACGACCCGGATGCCAGTCTGCACGAGGTCTGTATTGACGACGAGGAGCTGGAGCAGTTTGACGAGGAGTTCAGCGACATCGGCGATGACGACACCCTGCTAGACGGCACTGAGGCCTTCCAGGACGCCGGTGCCTTTCAGGACGAAGGAGCCTTCCAGGACGCCGGAGCATTTCAGGACGCAGATGCCTTCCAAGACGCCGGAGCCTTTCAGATGCCGGACACGCTCCAGACGGCTAGTGCGTTACCCCTGTCCCTATCCTGCACCCGGAACCTCCGCGTCATATACATACCGTGTTCCCATTTCCCAAGTTCCCCTCGTGTGTCTTGTGGGAAAACTATTGATTTGCCTCACTGACAGCTTTAGTTTTCTTCTGATGGGACGTTCGGCTCTGACGACGTCTGACATCTGTCAGGCCAGCCGTCGCGCCAGGGTCTCAGTTTGTGCATGTTCAAAATCCCATATCCGTCGGAATTGTGCCCACATTAAATCGATATGACGTTAGATGTTAAAGTGTCGCTTTGATACCCAACACCTTCACCGCTGATGCACATGCGCTCCGTGTATGTGTATGAGCCGGGTGTAGTATGTCTTGGTCAACTCTACATACAATATTTTATGCAGGTCCAACGCTTCAAGAAACTTAATAGTCTAGTTGTATCTTTTTATTGCTCGGTAAAATTGATTTTTTTTTTTTCTACTCGCAGTTTTAGTTTAGCTGCGACAATCTTACGTATTTCACTCGTTAATCTCTAAGCGCAGATCAATATGTCATGGAAACGTAATCTGGGGCATGCTTCTTCCATTCATCTTTCATCGTCCGGACTGGCTCCTTGGGCCAGTTTAGCCTTTGTGTACACAAAAACGGCCTAAAACATCCATTCATTTCTTTATCGTATTTGTTGCAGGTCTGGAGGGGGTAGAGGCTCCGCAGCGGGCCGCCCTGACCCTCAGCCGGCGGCAGTCCGGGGAGGGGGAGGTGGGACCCTCCTCCGTGTCTGGAGATGGCGGTGGGGGTGGTGACGGCAGTAGCGGCCACGGAAGGTAGGGCCTCAGCAGAGTTGAAACGGAAGCTTGTGTGTAATTTACTTGCCAAGAGTATAACTGACACTTCCATGTTTTCTTGTCCCAAGTCACCCTTTACAACATTTGTAACTGAGCGACCACCATGGCGTTAGCAGATTCGAAGCAAACAGTTTATAAAAACTTGTGTGAAATGCTGTTGCGAAAGATATAATTGATATTTCCATATTGTAAAGTCACCCATCACAGCCTTTGAAACTGATAGTTTCATATTGTAAAGTCACCAATCACAGCCTTTGTAACTGATAGTTTCATATTGTAAAGTCACCAATCACAGCCTTTGTAACTGATAGTTTCATATTGTAAAGTCACCAATCAGAGCCTTTGTAACTGATATTTCGGTGCCTTAAATTCCTGCATTTAAGGATTTGTAACTTCAAGTTCCATATTGAAAATTGAGTCATCACAGCCTTTGTAACTAATAGTTTCATATTACAAAGTCCCGCCTTACAGCCTTGTAATAGTCATTTACAAAAACTTTTGGTTCTACGAGATCGTCTTGTTTACAACGTGTTTACAACATGTCTTACAGCGACGATGACGATGATGACGTCAGCATTGGGACCATGTCGCCTTCTAGCGGTCTGGCCACGGCCATGGACGTCTTGAGGGGGATGGGCTTCCTGGGGGTGGGGGCCAGCAGCCCCGTGGCCCTCCTCACCCAGACCAGGACGGAGGACGCCCCAGGGGTACGTCACGTGATCACGTGTCTGGTCAGGGGGACGTTTATGTGACAGGAATGTTTATATTGTATTATATTGTATGCCAATTGATCGAGTAGTTATTTGCGTGCAGATAGAGTGTCTTGTCAAACTGCAGACGAAGATGGTGGGGGTTTCAAACCCCACCCGTGTTTAAGGCTGTCTCATCTCATTGTCACAGGCCCGGTGTAGTCCATGTGTTCACAAAGGTGGCTTAAACAGCAATCCTTCCCTTCCATCAATCGGATGACAGATTAATTTCCTCCATTGTCTCAAATTAGTGACCCTATAGCCGGCCGGATATATATGTCATCTGGATTATCTTTACTTTAGTTTTGGAGACCCTATAGCAGGCTGGATATATGTATATATTTCCTATTATACGGTATAATATACGGCATGCCTGGGACCGTTTCCTCCATGGTGATAGGTTGAAACCCGAGTGAGTCCCCAGGGAGACGAGGAGGAGGTCCCCCCTCGGACACCGGGTACCGGCGAGCCAGACCCCACCCCCACCCCCCTTACCCCCACCACCCCCACCACCAGCAGGCGGCCGGGTCCCCAGGGCAACGAGTTGCGGAGTCCGCCGCGGGCTGGCGCCACTGCGCTGACCCACCAGAGCGGTCCCCTGCGCAGCGCAATTACCCCCCAGGCCTACAGGTCTGGCCCCTCCAGCCAGGAGCGGCACGTCCACTTCGCCCCGGCCCCCTCGGAGATAGATGAGGACTCGCAGAGAGACAGCAGAGGCGTGGAGGGGTTCGCCGCGGAAAGTGAAGGCTTGAATGTAAGTGTCTTCCGTCCGAAATATAGGTGCATTACAATCACTTAGGGTTATCTGTATATATTCCATATATATTTTTATTCGTACAGTCTGCGACAGCAAAGATGAAGTTTTAAAATGTGATTTTTTTTCTAGCGAAACTCATATAACGCCAAATAACGACTTTGATAAATAGAATCTACATATTCTTTTTTTGCGGCAGTATAAAGTTTCTGCCTGAAGTTTAAGTTTAAAGTTTCTAAAGTTTACTGTGCGGCGGGTGAGGCTCTCGCCGAAGCCTCTTACGCTGGCTCGTGGCTACCTGCCAAGTGTCACGTACCGTCACGCGTCGATTTTAAATGTGTTAATGACTGACATTTGGAGTTTGGCATCTGTGTACCCGTCTATAAAGGATAATAATGGTAGTTTATAGAAAATATAGTTTTGTGGATGGGTAATTCAGCCATGTTATATCGTATTGTATGTTAATGTTTATTTATTTTTTTAAATTGAAGATTGTACAAAATTTGTTTGCTACTACACGTCTGCAGAAAACAATTCGACTTACATAGTAAATCGTGTTCCCTACTACACGTCTGCAGATTTAGTGGTTCGATGATGTAATTCCATTGCATTTCCTTTTATGTACACGTACTTGAGCTGACCACCACGTGTGTTGTCTCCCCCCCACCTCATCACACACAGCAGGGCGCAGGGCCCGATGCCGCAGCCCTGCAGTTCCTGGGCTCGCAGTTCCTACAGCCCTCCGCTCGCCTCTCCTTCGCCTCCTCCCAGAACTCGCTGGCCTGGGGCCTGGAGCACAGCACCTTCGACATCCGGGACCTGGTGCCTGGCGCTGGGACCCCGTCCCCGTCGCAAGGAGCTGGTTCCGCGTCTCCCAGTGCGGTGGCGTCGTCCCCGCTGGGCGGACTGACGCAGGTGGTGCAGGGAATGACCAGGGAACCAGAGGGATTCACCGAGGAGGATGTGGACATGACGCCGGACCCCGCCGCTATCGTAGTAAGACATTACGTCTCTTTAAAGTTAAAGTTTATCATTTTGTCTGTTTAAATTTAAAATTAATCATTTTGTCTGTTTAAATTTAAAAATTAATCATTTCGTCTGTTAAAATTGTAAATTGATTTTGTTTTCTCTTTAAATTTAGAAAAAAATCATTTTCTCTTTAAAATTAAAATAGATTTTATCTTTAAATTTTAAATTTATGTTTTCTCTTTTAAATGTAGAATTGGAAATCTTTTCTCTTTACATTTAAAATGAGTTAAAATTAGGAATGAATCATGTTTTCTCTTTAGACTTCAAATTGTTTTACTTAATGTGTGGATCCACACGTTGCGAAATTTGTCTTTGCTGCGGGTCACTAAAATTGTCTTACTGTGCGTCACCTGTTGCA
This sequence comes from Arenicola marina, assembly GCA_964019135.1. Taxonomy (NCBI): domain Eukaryota; kingdom Metazoa; phylum Annelida; class Polychaeta; family Arenicolidae; genus Arenicola; species Arenicola marina. The sequence goes on along the minus strand of OZ025257.1, from coordinate 35,739,773 downwards.
ATACACTTGCAAAATGGGCTTTCTACGGGCTTTAAATTAAGCCGTTTGGTCCTTTCAGAATCCGTTCGACCAGTCCAAGTCGCTGTTTTCTGGGTACCCGGATCTGCGCGTGTCTCTGGGGGAGATGCCCCCAGCATGCCCCCAGCAATCGTCACCCGCATCCTTCTTCTGGAAGCCAGGTAAGGCCCTAACCGCCACCACTCCCCATACGCCACCTCCTCGGGAGACTGCCTGCCTTGGCCCTAACCGCCACCACTCTCCATACGCCACCTCCTCGGAAGACTGCCTGCCTTGGCCCTAACCGCCACCACTCCCCATACGCCACCTCCTCGGGAGACTGCCTGCCTTGGCCCTAACCGCCACCACTCCCCATACGCCACCTCCTCGGGAGACTGCCTGCCTTGGCCCTAACCGCCACCACTCCCCATACGCCACCTCCTCGGGAGACTGCCTGCCTTGGCCCTAACCGCCACCACTCCCCATACGCCACCTCCTCGGGAGACTGCCTGCCTTGGCCCTAACCGCCACCACTCCCCATACGCCACCTCCTCGGGAGACTGCCTGCCTTGGCCCTAACCGCCACCACTCCCCATACGCCACCTCCTCGGGAGACTGCCTGCCTTGGCCCTAACCGCCACCACTCCCCATACGCCACCTCCTCGGGAGACTGCCTGCCTTGGCCCTAACCGCCACCACTCCCCATACGCCACCTCCTCGGGAGACTGCCTGCCTTGGCCCTAACCGCTACCACTCCCCATACGCCACCTCCTCGGGAGACTGCCTGCCTTGGCCCTAACCGCCACCACTCCCCATACGCCACCTCCTCGGGAGACTGCCTGCCTTGGCCCTAACCGCCACCACTCCCCATACGCCACCTCCTCGGGAGACTGCCTGCCTTGGCCCTAACCGCTACCACTCTCCATACGCCACCTCCTCGGGAGACTGCCTGCCTTGGCCCTAACCGCCACCACTCCCCATACGCCACCTCCTCGGGAGACTGCCTGCCTTGGCCCTAACCGCTACCACTCTCCATACGCAACCTCCTCGGGAGACTGCCTGCCTTGGCCCTAACCGCTACCACTCCCCATACGCCACCTCCTCGGGAGACTGCCTGCCTTGGCCCTAACCGCCACCACTCCCCATACGCCACCTCCTCGGGAGACTGCCTGCCTTGGCCCTAACCGCCACCACTCCCCATACGCCACCTCCTCGGGAGACTGCCTGCCTTGGCCCTAACCGCCACCACTCCCCATACGCCACCTCCTCGGGAGACTGCCTGCCTTGGCCCTAACCGCCACCACTCCCCATACGCCACCTCCTCGGGAGACTGCCTGCCTTGGCCCTAACCGCTACCACTCCCCATACGCCACCTCCTCGGGAGACTGCCTGCCTTGGCCCTAACCGCCACCACTCCCCATACGCCACCTCCTCGGGAGACTGCCTGCCTTGGCCCTAACCGCCACCACTCCCCATACGCCACCTCCTCGGGAGACTGCCTGCCTTGGCCCTAACCGCTACCACTCCCCATACGCCACCTCCTCGGGAGACTGCCTGCCTTGGCCCTAACCGCTACCACTCCCCATACGCCACCTCCTCGGGAGACTGCCTGCCTTGGCTCTAACCGCCACCACTCTCCATACGCCACCTCCTCGGGAGACTGCCTGCCTTGGCCCTAACCGCCACCACTCCCCATACGCCACCTCCTCGGGAGACTGCCTGCCTTGGCCCTAACCGCTACCACTCTCCATACGCAACCTCCTCGGGAGACTGCCTGCCTTGGCCCTAACCGCTACCACTCTCCATACGCCACCTCCTCGGGAGACTGCCTGCCTTGGCCCTAACCGCTACCACTCCCCATACGCCACCTCCTCGGGAGACTGCCTGCCTTGGCCCTAACCGCCACCACTCTCCATACGCCACCTCCTCGGGAGACTGCCTGCCTTGGCCCTAACCGCTACCACTCCCCATACGCCACCTCCTCGGGAGACTGCCTGCCTTGGCCCTAACCGCTACCACTCCCCATACGCCACCTCCTCGGGAGACTGCCTGCCTTGGCCCTAACCGCTACCACTCCCCATACGCCACCTCCTCGGGAGACTGCCTGCCTTGGCCCTAACCGCTACCACTCCCCATACGCCACCTCCTCGGGAGACTGCCTGCCTTGGCCCTAACCGCTACCACTCTCCATACGCCACCTCCTCGGGAGACTGCCTGCCTTGGCCCTAACCGCTACCACTCCCCATACGCCACCTCCTCGGGAGACTGCCTGCCTTGGCCCTAACCGCTACCACTCTCCATACGCCACCTCCTCGGGAGACTGCCTGCCTTGGCCCTAACCGCCACCACTCCCCATACGCCACCTCCTCGGGAGACTGCCTGCCTTGGCCCTAACCGCTACCACTCCCCATACGCCACCTCCTCGGGAGACTGCCTGCCTTGGCCCTAACCGCTACCACTCCCCATACGCCACCTCCTCGGGAGACTGCCTGCCTTGGCCCTAACCGCTACCACTCCCCATACGCCACCTCCTCGGGAGACTGCCTGCCTTGGCCCTAACCGCTACCACTCCCCATACGCCACCTCCTCGGGAGACTGCCTGCCTTGGCCCTAACCGCCACCACTCCCCATACGCCACCTCCTCGGGAGACTGCCTGCCTTGGCCCTAACCGCTACCACTCCCCATACGCCACCTCCTCGGGAGACTGCCTGCCTTGGCCCTAACCGCTACCACTCCCCATACGCCACCTCCTCGGGAGACTGCCTGCCTTGGCCCTAACCGCTACCACTCCCCATACGCCACCTCCTCGGGAGACTGCCTGCCTTGGCCCTAACCACTACCACTCCCCATACGCCACCTCCTCGGGAGACTGCCTGCCTTGGCCCTAACCGCTACCACTCCCCATACGCCACCTCCTCGGGAGACTGCCTGCCTTGGCCCTAACCGCTACCACTCCCCATACGCCACCTCCTCGGGAGACTGCCTGCCTTGGCCCTAACCGCTACCACTCCCCATACGCCACCTCCTCGGGAGACTGCCTGCCTTGGCCCTAACCGCTACCACTCCCCATACGCCACCTCCTCGGGAGACTGCCTGCCTTGGCCCTAACCGCCACCACTCTCCATACGCAACCTCCTCGGGAGACTGCCTGCCTTGGCCCTAACCGCCACCACTCCCCATACGCCACCTCCTCGGGAGACTGCCTGCCTTGGCCCTAACCGCTACCACTCCCCATACGCCACCTCCTCGGGAGACTGCCTGCCTTGGCCCTAACCGCTACCACTCCCCATACGCCACCTCCTCGGGAGATTGCCTGCCTTGGCCCTAACCGCCACCACTCCCCATACGCCACCTCCTCGGGAGACTGCCTGCCTTGGCCCTAACCGCTACCACTCCCCATACGCCACCTCCTCGGGAGATTGCCTGCCTTGCGATCGTTTCCCGCCGTTGTATTCCGAGAAGACCTCTGCTGCTTTTCCATCCATTAGTATGGAAGAGAGCAAGGTAGAGGTATTCCAACATGGCGGATGCTAAGCAAGTAAACATTCAATTAGTGTGACAAAATAAGTAAACATGAATGAATAAAATAATGTGAAACCTAGTGAAACAATTTTTGCTTGTATTAGCAGCGTAAATGATGGCAAATATATGCAGGTTGTGAGTATATATGTATCTTGGCGTTGGACGATCATTTGTGGGCGATATGACCATTTCCTTTCGCTGTATTAAAGACCCGAGCGATTCCTCGCTCATATTTCCGTAATCTTGGATGCACTCTTCTCATTCTGGGAGAGATGAGTCGATCGGGCTCCAAGTCAGTCAAGTTACATACAAATAGACTTGTTTCACATACTCGAGACGCTTAGACCGAACGTTCGCAGTCGGCACTCCGTTGAATTTCCTGAAGGTGTGTTCTTGCAAGACTCTCACTGACCTACATTTAGGATGTCCTCTACTTGTTCCTTTGTATCTTTGTGATGACGCGATGATTTTGAATTGTCTTTTTTTGGGTGACTTCTATGCTAGCGGCCTTCTTGGTCATGATAGGAGTCCCCAGTACGAGAATTATTTACGTTACCCTGTTTTTTTTGCCTTTCGTGTTTGTATTACTTCTTTTTCAAATAAATAAAAGTTATTCTGAATCTGCATATAGCATAGTGACAGGTCGGTCACAGTGTGTTACCAAGGGTCTCCGCTTGTCTCAGGAAAGAAAGAAGACTGTCCGGTGTACCTGGACGACGAGGGGGAGTTTGTCACGGACCTGGCGTTCCAGGTGCCCCTGGATCAGCTGGCCCCCAACCCGTTCGACAGCGTCCTGCAGCCGGCCGACGGCACCCAGACGTCTGGCGTGGAGCAGCAGGGGGGCGGGGCGTTCAGCCTGGGCGGCTTGCCAGACGCCGATATGCAGCTCGACATCGAAGACGAGGATTTTGTGTCCGGACGTAAGAAAAGACCACGTGATTTGTGTCTGAAGAAATGGAGAACACGTGACTTTTCTGTAAATAGAAGCCACGTGACTTGTCTGTAAATAGAAGCCACGTGACTTGTCTATAAATAGAAACCGCGACAATGGGAAGGGTCAATGTAGAGAAGCCATGTCGCCGGGAGTAAGCCGCTACCCTCTGGGAACAAAGACAGGGATCTTTATCTTGTACTTACATAGACATTAGCACTGATAAGCCATGTCGCCGGGAGTAAGCCGCTACCCTCTGGTAACAAAGACATGGGATCTTTATCCTGTACTTACATAGACATTAGCACTGATAAGCCATGTCGCCGGGAGTAAGCCGCTACCCTCTGGGAACAAAGACCTGGGATCTTTATCCTGTACTTACATGGACATTAGCACTGATAAGCCATGTCGCCGGGAGTAAGCCGCTACCCTCTGGGAACAAAGACATGGGATCTTTTTCCTGTACTTACATAGACATTAGCACTGATAAGCCATGTCGCCGGGAGTAAGCCGCTACCCTCTGGGAACAAAGACAGGGATCTTTATCCTGTACTTACATAGACATTAGCACTGATAAGCCATGTCGCCGGGAGTAAGCCGCTACCCTCTGGGAACAAAGACATGGGATCTTTATCCTGTACTTACATAGACATTAGCACTGATAAGCCATATCGCCGGGAGTAAGCCGCTACCATCTGGGAACAAAGACATGGGATCTTTATCCTGTACTTACATAGACATTAGCACTGATAAGCCATGTCGCCGGGAGTAAGCCGCTACCCTCTGGGAACAAAGACATGGGATCTTTATCCTGTACTTACATAGACATTTGGACTGATAAGGTTCGAACCACGCTGCGGCCAGCTGGGCTGGACCTAATCCATGAATGCTATCCCAGTCCTTCGAAAACGAAGCTGAATATCATTGTCCTCGTTGATCTGTTTTATTTTTCGCCTTGCAGAGGAAGGACTGGAAATTCTGGACAAAGGCGAAGAGGAGTTCAAGAACGAAAACATTTTTTTCCAGGTAAAAGACAACATGTATTAGTTAATGTACGCTTTGAGTAGTTTAAGACATATTTACTTTTCCCAGAACGACGTTTCTCACGCCAATGTATTTACCTTGTATTCTTTAAACCGCCAGACCTAGACTACCGTAGAACCGCCGATGCGTGTTCGTGCGGTGTACAGTTGCAGACCGACCTCCTGAGTACCGTAGAACCGCCAGTGCGTGTCCACGCGGTGTGCATGTACAATCCCCAGAAGCCCGTCGTTTGGCTATGTATGGACACGCACGGGGAGGTTCATTGGCCTTTGTGTCAAAAAAGATGGCCTGAAACCCCGATTTATTTTACTTCATTTCATTTCATTTCATTGTCCGTTCATTTCCAGGAGGATGCGATGGCGCCCGTGGAGGAGGATTCGAAGGACGCCTACGAGCAGGTCATGTTGATGTCCCACCCCTGCTGGCAGCTCCCCGAAGCGGAACTCAGCGCCTACATGCGAATCTCCATCGGAACCTTCATTCGCGGCCGCACGGAGGCGCTGGGGTCGCTCGACGGCAACAAGGCTTCAGCCAGGGTGAGTAAGACATTCGCCAACTGACGTCACAGCGTGGCTCTCTCAAGGGGGCCTCCCTGGTCTAGTGTTACGTGGTAACGGTAAGTTATTGTGATTTATTTGACTTCCGTGGGTAAACTTTTAGCTTACATTTTAGTAAAGTTGCGTAGGTCGTTTGAAATGTGTGTTCTGTTGTACACACGGGCAGCGGGCTTTTAGGATATTTTTACCGTTCTAGTACTTAATACGAGCATTGAGCCTTAGCTGTCCGTAGCCGTATTGTTGAGGATTTTTCCAAATTTGCTGTTCGTAGCCTTTGTTTTGTGTGCATTTTTTTGGCGACTTTGCTGCCCGTAGCCGTTTTGTTGAGCATTTTTACGACTTTGACGCCGTAACCGTCTTGTTGAGCATTTTTACGACTTTGACGCCGTAACCGTCTTGTTGAGCATTTTTACGACTTTGACGCCGTAACCGTTTTGTTGAGCATTTTTACGACTTTGACGCCGTAACCGTCTTGTTGAGCATTTTTACGACTTTGACGCCGTAACCGTCTTGTTGAGCATTTTTACGACTTTGACGCCGTAACCGTCTTGTTGAGCATTTTTACGACTTTGACGCCGTAACCGTCTTGTTGAGCATTTTTACGACTTTGACGCCGTAACCGTCTTGTTGAGCATTTTTACGACTTTGACGCCGTAACCGTTTTGTTGAGCATTTTTACGACTTTGACGCCGTAACCGTCTTGTTGAGCATTTTTACGACTTTGCTGTTGCAGCCGTCGTTCGGGTCGAAGATTGTAACCCCGCCCCAGAACCGACTGCCGGTAGCGCTCTACCAGAAGTCGGCCGAGACGACCCTGGCGGAGAACGAGGACGTGCGCGGCGCGGGCGTCGGCAGTGACGTCGACACGGAGGGTCAGTGACCTCATCATGTCTTTACTCGTGTTCGATGATTCTTGGCTTTACATCAGCAGCTTTGAGGGGCCTCCCTGTGGCCTATTTCACGTACATAGTTTAGCCGCGCATCATTTAGCCGCGCACCATTTAGCCGCGCATCTTTTAGCCGCGCATCATTTAGCCGCGCATCATCAGCCACGTAGTTGGCTAAACTGCGTTCGTGAAATCCGCCCCTGGTGTAGTGGTTAGCGTATTAGGCAGCAGGTCAATAGGTCGTGGGTTCGAATCCGGGCCTGGGCACCTTTTGGTGTATGATTCATTCATTCACCATTCATCGTCCCGGCTTTAGCCCAGTTTATGACTTGTGTCCACAGAAGCGGTCTAAAATACCTGCTAGCAACTTATTTCATTTGATTTAACCTTGGTGACAAATCGTTTTTGACCGTCTAAGGTATAAAACGGGAAGTACTTTTTTGTTAGCTAAGGCAGGATAATTTATCGCTTGCTAGTAGTTTAAATTAACCCGTTCAGTTTTTTGAGGTGGAAACGTAACTTGTTTCAAGAGTTTACTCTTGTGTGCACGGCCTGAAACTCCAAATTCATTCAATGCATTTCAGCAAGTGTCGGGTACAATAATGGTAGAAAAAAAGGCACTGAAACAATGATACGGACATCCAACCGATTCGTTTGGGTAAATGCCGAGGTGCATTGTGGGTGACTGAAGTCACGCGCTAAGGCACAATGAGGCCAGGCTCTTAAATTTTTCATTAATTTTCCTTTTTTAAAGAAAATTATGACAACAAAAGTTCATTTATGCCAGATCAGTGTTCGTTTTAATATTTATTGTGCAGCAAGGCCTTTACATTTGTTCGAACTCTGTTCGAACTCTGTGCTCTCCCGCTGCCGGGGCTCCATTCCCTTGACAAATCGATGTTTTTAAGGAACATTTGTTCCTTTAGCTGGACTTTAGCAGGACTTGCATCAACGTCTGTTGTTTACGTCTGCTAGTTAGTTGGATTTGCGATTATGTGTATACATTATTCGTATGTCTACCACAGATGTTATGAAGATATGGCATCAATGCAAGATATCGACCGCAGCTTATATGTTAATATTTTGTTTTTCCACTAGCTGCCCATGTACAGGACGCGAGCGATCAGGCAGACAAGCCTCTGACGACCGAAGACCTTTGCGGACCGCTCCCACCGACCGCCTCTCCCGCCCCCAAGCCCGGTGCCCCACCTCCACCCAAGGTAGGCCAGCTACAGGCCACCAGAGCGCTAGACTCCCTCGCTGGCGACGCCTGTGTGGAGAATAGTGTGGCAGGGGACCAGCCTGCGAGGAGTGAGGCTGGAAACCAGCCTGGCGTGGATGGCGCCACAGAGGAAGCCAGTTTAGATGAGGTATTTGAGGAGGTGCGAGGCGGCGCGAGGGACTCCACCGCGCGTGTCAGTGGGCAGAGAGACCCCACAGTGTCCGAAACTGATGCCAGACAACCAGCTAGTGATCTCTCCGAAAAGTTAGATGCCAAGATGCCATCTGCGTTTTCGAACGGAAACAAGCAGGTTTCTTCTGGAAATCTGTTGGCGAAAAGAACTTCTATTGGAATGTATGATTCAAAGAAGGATTCTACTGGATCACTGTCAGGGAAAAGGGAGTCGTTGGGAAGTTATGGTTTTAGAAAGGATTCTACTGAAGCACTGTCGGCCAAAAGGGATTCTGTAGGAACCTCTGGCTTAAGGACAAATTCTACCGGAGCGCTAACACGGAAAATGGAGACGTCAGGGCTGAATACCGGACGAATAGATTCCTGTGCGACCGGGAATGCTAAGGAACTGTCTGCGAAAAGTTCATCAGGAACTATTCCTTTCACTTCACAGAATGGAAGAAAGGAATCATCTGGATCGAAGGCGAGTTCTTCGGGAGCGATGTCTCTGGAGAATCGGAGTGACACGCTCAGGGAACCTCAACAGAAGGATGTGAAAAAAGTGATATCTGGATCGGCGCGTGGGGTGGACTCGCTGGGCGTGCAGGCGAGGAAGGTTTCCATGGAGCGGGACGCCAGGACAGGTTATGGCCTCCCTACGGCAAAGAGCCACTCCATGTCGGCCATGGAAGGAGGGGTTTCTGGAAGGGGGCTGACGAGGATGTCCCACGGCGCGGAGGGATCCATCCCGAGGGGCTCCGGGAGACCCTCCGCCAGAGTGGAGGGGTTACGTCGGAGCGATCTCGGCGCCGGGCGCCATCGGTCCAGCGGCGGCCAAGTCTCTGGCGCCGACCCAGGCGCGTCACGAGCCGTGGGGAGGTCCGCGTCCGTGGAGGCTGTGAGCGGTGGTTTCCCCCCGAGCCTTCAAGGCGGTTCTGGCGGAGGCGACATCGGAAGGAAGGCCGGAAGTGAGCTCAGAAGGCAGGCCGGAAGTGACATCGGAAGGCAGGCCGAAAGTTACATCGGAAGGCCGGCCGGAAGTGACATACGAAGGCAGGCCGGAGGCGACATCGGAAGGCAGGCCGGAAGCGATATCGGAAGGCAGGCCGGAAGTGACATTAGAAGGCAGGCCGGAAGTGACATTAGAAGGCAGGACGGAAGCGACATTAGAAGGCAGGCCGGAAGCGAGATCCGAAGGCAGGCCGGAAGCGACATCCGAAGGCACGCCGGAAGTGACATTAGAAGGAAAGCCGAAAGTGACATCAGAAGGCAAGACGGAAGTGACGTCATAAGGCAGGCCGGAAGTCACATGGGAAGGCCGGCCGGAAGTGACATCGGAAAGCCGGCCGGAAGTGACATCGAAAGGCCGGCCGGAAGTGACATGGGAAGACCGGCCGGAAGTGACATCGGAAGGCCGGCAGGAAGTGATATCGGAAGGCAGGCCGGAAGTGACATTAGAGGGCAGGCCGGAAGTGACAATAGAAGGCAAGCCGGAAGTGACATCGGAGGCATCGCCGGACGTGAAATCGCGAACGGCACGGACAATGAACGCAGGGATGACTCCGGAAGTGAATGCCGGTACTCCGGTGGGAGTAGTAATACCAGTAGCGGTAGCGGCGGCGATTTCGCCGTTCGTCCGGGGGTCGTTGGGACTTCAGCGTCTGACCAGGCGGCTCTGGCTAGGGTGGCTGCGGCGACAGTCGCCAAGGCGTCGCCCGCCGTTCGTCGGGAGGAGGAGGGGGAGGAGGAGAAAGGCGGCGCGAGACTCGGCGGGACTTCGGGCGATGAGCAGGAGCGGTGCGAATCGGCCGCCTCCGTCTTCTCGTCTTGTAGCGACCAGAGCGGCGTGCTCAACCTGACGGCCATTAACCGCCTCATCTCCTCTGTGTCCTCGCAGGCCGCGTCCGAGGAACTCGCGGCGCTGCTCATCGGCATGTCGCAGGCCAAGGGGCTGGAGAGAATGAGGGTCAAGGGTCAAGGACACAGTGCTCGGGAGCCCGAGGCCGCGGAACGTCGGCCGGATGCAGAGGAGATGGCCTCTCCCGACGCGAGACTTGGGATCCGCTCGGAGGAGGCGTTCGAGCCAGAATGTGAGCCAGAAGCGAGGATAGGAGCCGATGACCAAGGTCAAGGCCGCCCGCGGGTGTCCCGCTCTGTCCCCAGCGTACGGAAGCCGGCGGATGGCAAGGCCGACCGCTGTCGGCCGCCGCCGCCGTCGCCTCTCCTTCTGGGGTCGTCGGCGGGGTCTGGAGACTCCAGTCCGATCCCGACGCCCGCCTCCAGCTCCGGATCCACCTCCACGCCTACCCCCAGCGTAGCCGTCGCCGCGCACGCCAGGGATCCGCCACCGCGGGCCACGGACGGGGATCCAGAGGGTCCGGACAGGCGGACTGATCCCAGCGCTCGGCGGCACGGCGCCAGCGGCGCGTATGAATACAAAGGTGCCAGACCGAAAGAAATCTCCCCGCCACAGCCGGTGGGCGCGGGGGAGGGGCGGGGGGGTCGGCCGAGTGAGACGGACCGCGGCCCCGCCCAGGCGCTGCCGGCTACCCGGAGGGAGGACCCCGTGCACGGGGAGGGTGGTCGCCGCTCCCTCGCCAAGGTACAGCCCCTACAGCCCGCACCGCACCCCCGGCCCCTCCCCCAGGCCGAAGCCCCTCCCCAACCCCATGCCGAGCCCCGAGCGGCTAGCAGCAGGCCCGGAGAACGGGTCGGGGTAGAGGCAGCAGGGAACCGGGTCGGGGTAGAGGCAGCAGGGAACCAGCTCGGGGTAGAGGCAGCAGGGAACCGGGTCGGGGTAGAGGCAGCAGTGAACCGGGTCGGGGTACCGGCAGCAGGGAACCGGGTTTCCGTCAGCTCCCCGTTATCAGTGGGTGCGTGGCCCCTGGATGGCGAGAGTGACGTACCGGAGAGGGAGTGGCTCCCGCCCCGGCCGAGCTCCGTCCTCTCCCGCTCCCAGATCGACCGAAACAGCCACAAGCAGGGCGCCCCCCACGTGGTGGATGCCATTGCAACCGCCGCGGGGTCGCCGGCCGATGACCGGGATGTCGCCGCCGACGTCCCCGCGACAAAGCGGGGCGTGGACCCCGCGAACCCCGCAGACGCCGCAGACCCCGCCTGGATCTACGAAATTCTCCGAACCCAGGGCTACACGGTCCACGACATAGACACCTGGGGCGGCCAGAAAACCACGGCGGACGCGACCTGTAGCCATAGCGACAAGACGCCGCGGCGCGACGCTCGCGATGTTAGTGATGACGTCACGCGACAGCCGGGATCGCTTCCCGACAGGCAGAGCCCCCAAGTGACGAAATTTCCCCCGAGCGGCGTGGCCCCCGGGGTGGCCGAGTGGATGGAGGACAACAGCCGTCGGTTCTTGTGCGCGCCGCCGGGGGGCGCTGCGGGTGCGCATTACCGGGTCGGGCGGAACCTGTCGCACAACGCCGCCGAGCTCTCGACGGGTCTGCTGCGCGATACCACCATCGGCTTGACGCTCCAGGCAGCCGATGACGTCACTTCCGCCACGATGACGCTGGAAGCCATTCCGGAAGAAGCGACGTCCGCGAGATCGCCGCTATGTGACAGGGGGACGGCCCACTCCGGCGACGGTCGCCGTCCGATGCCCGGATCCCGAGACAGCCTGCCGGGTCTGCCGTCCAACCACAGCACGCCGCTCTCCATGACAACCAGCATGTTGTCATGGAAGGCCCTGGCGACCGAGAAGCTGAGCGTCGGCTCAGAGATGTCTTTCCTGCAAGGTCAAGGTCGAGCCTTCGCGTCCACCGCGCCGCCGGGTTACATGGCACATAGACCACTAGGTCAGTATGGGTTGCCACCAGTCCTTGAACATGAGATTTAGATGCGAAACTGGTTAAATTGTGGAATATATCTATGCTTGGTTATGAGATAATGTACTATGGTCTGGACAAAAGGTAAATTTATATTAGTCTATAGATATGGTGTCCCTGAAGACCGTGTATCATTCGATAACCTGAGATGATCAGCTGGTCAGACTAGGAATGTACATACACCTTGCTATATATTACTATAATTTACTGTAATGTTGCCACGAAGGGCTATATTATTATACAATTTGGCAACACAAGTTCCGATATTATTCTACAGTTTGGCAACATAAAGTTCCAGGTCCATATAGTTATGCCTATATGTTCATGGGTTGTGGGTGGTCTGCTAATGATGTCTTGTTGACTTTTTGACCTCCTAATTCGGCACTTGCGTTTCTAGCAGGAGTTGTTTTGTATTTATATCTGATGCGTGTTATATTTCTCCCGCTATCTCCCCCGTTTGCCTCGCCGCTGACGTGCTGTGTGGACGCTGCTAAATAACACGCCATACAGCCCAGCAGAGTGCTGGCCGCGAGCTCGTCATCGAGGCACCCCAGGAGGTCCGGATGTCTGAGGTCTGCTGCCTAGGACTCTCTGCCCAGGTAAAATGTGTGAGGTCTGTTGCCTGGGACTCTGCCCAGGTAAAATGTGCTTCGCAGTCTGTTTATGTGCCATCTGAGTTTTATTTCAGTCAACAGTATGGTGATAGAACATGTACCATAGACACTATTACTTTATCTTGTGACGTCATACTGTTGTAAGGATTGCGGAGGAAAAATCGGCGTTTAAATTGTGACGTCATACTGCTGTAACAGTTTACGGGGGGGATGTGACGTCATGCTGCTGTAATAGGCTGCGGAATGTGACGTCAAGCAGCTCTAACAGTCTCCGGATGGTGACGTCTATTATCGTTTCAGGGCATCCTGCCCCTACACAACCCGACCAGCCACTGGGTGCCGGTCCAGCTACGCGTGACGTCACTGAGCGTCGACGGGGAGGAGGTGGCCGTGAGCGGGCTCATGCCCTTCGTCATTAAGGACAAGGTCATTGTGGAGCCCGGCAGGTCGGAGGAGCTCAAGGTCAGTTAAAGGACGTGAGCCGTTGTTATCATAATTGGAAACAATAATTAATAAACTCCTGAAAAAAAGAAACCTATATTCACGATCATGGCCTTAACGTATTTTTTCTTCCGGGCAACATGTGGGTTGTATTATAGTAATTGTGGGCCACTCATGAACTAAACGATAAAAGTCTTACAATGCAGTATGGGTCGAAAGTAAAAATGTCAAACATGAGCATGCTCGTTTTCATAATGTATATCATCGAATGGGGCAGTCTTTGCTGTTACGCCACGGTTGATACTTACTGAACCCGTAACTTAACTGTGGCCCCTGTAGGGACCTATTACTATTAGCTCAGTTGTATACTATCGTATTCATGTTTAGTTTATGACACTAACATCTGTACAAGAGTCACCAGTGATTTAATCAAAGTAACATATGCAAAGTCGACGGTCATCAGAAGTGAGCATCTGAAAAGTACCCGTTAAAGAAATAATCAGTAAAATACGAACCAGTAAAAGTTCCTTGAACTCGAGACCAATATTTTTACTTAATCACCTCCATTGATTTTCACATTGAACGTGACACGTGTTTGCAGGTAATCTTTGCTCCCAGGACGGCCGGGGTGTTCGTCGCTCAACTCCGGGTGGAGGCGGGTCCCCTGACCCCTGAGGGCCGCTCCCTGGCAACCCCCACCCCTGCCTCCCCCCCCCCTACCCACACCGGGGGAGTCCCAGTCATGGTGACCCTTCAGGGCGTCGCAGAGAAACCCAGAGTCAATGTAAGCGGCTGTCTTAGGCTTGAAGGGAAGTCACGCACGATATAACATTACAGACTGAAAGTGCTGTTAAACACAATCATGTCAAAACTTTGAGTGACCCTGGAACACAATCCCAAACTCAGTTGGATCTGTGTTTTTATATGCTTACAATAATTACATTATTATTAACTCCTTATCATATTATTTATGTTCTTACAATAATTACATTTATTATTAATGTTTTATCAAATATGTAAATATCAACGTTTACCCCTCTGTATACTCCTTTCATGACGCAGAAGATGTAAGGGATAGAATAGTTCTTTCATTTTCCCCTCCCTGTGCTCTATAGTACATCTGCCCGTTATTCACCCCTGGTTGTCTGTCTGTCAGATACTGAGCTTCCCGGGCGCCCGCCACCCCGGTCTGAGGCACTTCGGGGCGCTGCAGTGGGGTCAGCAGAAGGCGCTGCCCTTGGTGCTCGTCAACGAGGGGCGAGGCAACGTCCCCGTGAGACTGCGCATCTCCTCGGTCAGTACCGCCGCAGCCCGAAAAGTCAGACGTTACAGTTTAGACAATTGGATAATGGACTGCAACACCAGCCCCATCAGAATATAGCTGGTTGTAACGTCTGAAAGTTCAGGCTATCCTCCGCACTGAGCATTGGCGCCGGATTGTTAATGCTGACAGTGTCATTTCAGTGTCAATGTACTTTGACTAGCTAGGAAAATTACGAGCTTGTTGCACATAGAACGCAACGCCATGTTAAGATTCAAGAATATTTCGATTGTTATTTTTGGCTCAAATTGTGTTTAAAATACATTACAGCGTTGTTGTAATAATTTGCAATGTACTTTTTTATTTTGTTCAAATTAATTTTTTTTGTTCGCGCCTCCTAAAGTAACTGACGCATTGCTTTACCCTGCCTCTATTTTCTTACCCGTCTCATGATGGCCTCTAATACTACGTCGTTTCGTTAGTCTCCCCGCCCCCTGGGGTATGTTGTTTGACGTTTCGCCAGCCTCCGACTTCTCTCTGATGTCTGATATACTCTGCTGGATAATACACTTCACCGTACCATGAACAATCTTCTAAAGTATGTATGTACGCCCTTCCCTTACCTTCCCCCTGAGATACCTACGCTGTATTCCATTCCCTTAACTTCCCCTCTGATGTACTCCTGTTGTACACCATTCCCTTACCCTCCCCTCTGATGTACTCCTGTTGTACACCATTCCCTTACCCTCCCCCGGATGTGCATATGTCGTACGCCCCCCTTTACCCTCCCCCTGATGTACCTACGCTGTACGCCCTTCCCTTACCCTCCCCCTGAAGTACCTGCGCTGTACGCCCTTCCCTTACCCTCCCCCTGAAGTACCTACGTTATACGCCCTTCCCTTACCCTCCCCCTGAAGTACCTACGCTATACGCCCTTCCCTTGCACTCCCCCTGAAGTACCTGCGCTGTACGCCCTTCCCTTACCCTCCCCCTGATGTACCTACATTATACGCCCTTCCCTTGCACTCCCCCTGAAGTACCTGCGCTGTACGCCCTTCCCTTACCCTCCCCCTGATGTACCTACGCTATA
The DNA here is from genome assembly GCA_964019135.1 of Arenicola marina. NCBI lineage: Eukaryota > Metazoa > Annelida > Polychaeta > Arenicolidae > Arenicola > Arenicola marina. The sequence goes on along the minus strand of OZ025257.1, from coordinate 35,724,187 downwards.
CGCCCTTCCCTTACACTCCCCCTGAAGTACCTGCGCTGTACGCCCTTCCCTTACCCTCCCCCTGATGTACCTACGCTATACGCCCTTCCCTTACACTCCCCCTGAAGTACCTGCGCTGTACGCCCTCCCTTTACCCTCCCCCTGAAGTACCTGCGCTGTACTCCATTCCCTTACCCTCCCTCTGAAGTACATACGCTGTACTCCATTCCCTTCCCCTCCCCCTGAAGTACCTACGCTGTACGCCCTTCCCTTACCCTCCCCCTGAATTACCTACGCTGTACGCCCTTCCTTTACACTCACCCTGAAGTACCTACGCTGTACTCTATTCCATTACCCTCCCCCTGAATTACCTACGCTGTACGCCCTTCCTTTACACTCACCCTGAAGTACCTACGCTGTACTCCATTCCCTTACCCTCCCCCTGAAGTACCTACGCTGTACGCCCTTCCCTTGCCCTCCCCCTGAATTACCTACGCTGTACACCCTTCCCTTACCCACCTCTGAATTTACCTACGCTGGGCGCCCTTACCATACCCTCCCCCTGAAGTACCTTCACTGTCTGCCATTCTCTAACCCTTCCCCTGATGCGGCTGTTCCCTCAGAGCTCCACCAGGCGAGGTTGCTTCTCCTTCGAGCCGCACGGACCGAGCGATGAGTCCCTGGCTTCGGATGACTGTCGCCAGCACGTGACCGCCTCGCGTGCCACCATGACGAGCCTCCTGGTGCCCGGACGTGACGACAAGGGTGACGTCAGACCTGTCCTGGTCTACGTCTATTGCCTGTCGCAGACCACACATCACGGTAAGGTCATGATGACGTCAGACCTGTCCTGGTCTACGTCTATTGCCTGTCGCAGACCACACATCACGGTAAGGTCATGATGACGTCAGACCTGTCCTGGTCTACGTCTATTGCCTGTCGCAGACCACACATCACGGTAAGGTCATGATGACGTCAGACCTGTCCAGGTCTACGTCTATTGCCTGTCGCAGACCACACATCACGGTAAGGTCATGATGACGTCAGACCTGTCCTGGTCAACGTCTATTGCCTGTCGCAGACCACACATCACGGTAAGGTCATGATGACGTCAGACCTGTCCAGGTCTACGTCTATTGCCTGTCGCAGACCACACATCACGGTAAGGTCATGATGACGTCAGACCTGTCCTGGTCTACGTCTATTGCCTGTCGCAGACCACACATCACGGTAAGGTCATGATGACGTCAGACCTGTCCTGGTCTACGTCTATTGCCTGTCGCAGACCACACATCACGGTAAGGTCATGATGACGTCAGACCTGTCCAGGTCTACGTCTATTGCCTGTCGCAGACCACACATCACGGTAAGGTCATGATGACGTCAGACCTGTCCTGGTCAACGTCTATTGCCTGTCGCAGACCACACATCACGGTAAGGTCATGATGACGTCAGACCTGTCCAGGTCTACGTCTATTGCCTGTCGCAGACCACACATCACGGTAAGGTCATGATGACGTCAGACCTGTCCTGGTCTACGTCTATTGCCTGTCGCAGACCACACATCACGGTAAGGTCATGATGACGTCAGACCTGTCCTGGTCTACGTCTATTGCCTGTCGCAGACCACACATCACGGTAAGGTCATGATGACGTCAGACCTGTCCTGGTCTACGTCTATTGCCTGTCGCAGACCACACATCACGGTAAGGTCATGATGACGTCAGACCTGTCCTGGTCTACGTCTATTGCCTGTCGCAGACCACACATCACGGTAAGGTCATGATGACGTCAGACCTGTCCTGGTCTACGTCTATTGCCTGTCGCAGACCACACATCACGGTAAGGTCATGATGACGTCAGACCTGTCCTGGTCTACGTCTATTGCCTGTCGCAGACCACACATCACGGTAAGGTCATGATGACGTCAGACCTGTCCAAGTCTACGTCTATTGCCTGTCGCAGACCACACATCACGGTAAGGTCATGATGACGTCAGACCTGTCCAGGTCTACGTCTATTGCCTGTCGCAGACCACACATCACGGTAAGGTCATGATGACGTCAGACCTGTCCAGGCCTACGTCTATTGCCTGTCGCAGACCACACATCACGGTAAGGTCATGATGACGTCAGACCTGTCCAGGTCTACGTCTATTGCCTGTCGCAGACCACACATCACGGTAAGGTCATGATGACGTCAGACCTGTCCAGGTCTACGTCTATTGCCTGTCGCAGACCACACATCACGGTAAGGTCATGATGACGTCAGACCTGTCCTGGTCTACGTCTATTGCCTGTCGCAGACCACACATCACGGTAAGGTCATGATGACGTCATCACTTCGTGGTGAACAGCGTCGTCGTTTCCTATCGACCAAGCTGTTTAAGTTAAACTGCTTTATAATCCATTCATGGGTCCTGGTAAACTGCTTTGTAATCCATTCACGGGTCCTGGTAAACTTCTTTATAATCCATTCGTGCGTCATGGTAAACTGTTGAACTGCTTTATAATCCATTCCTGCGTCATGTTTATTATTGACTAAAATTTATTGTATTGCTATTCTGCTCGTTTTCTTATGTCAAAAGGGTTTTTTCAAGTTTCCTACGCTGTAAGCTTTTCCCTATCCTCCCCTGAAGTACCTACGCTGTACGCCCTTCCCTTACCCTCTCCCTAAAGTACCTACGCTGTACTCCATTCCCTTACCCTCCCCCTGCAGTACCTACGCTGTACGCTTTTCCCTTAGGGTTAGGTTTATTTGCTGGTGTTATTTATTGCTATTTATTTAGTTAGTTATTATGTATTTAACTGATAAAACCTAGTGACGCCCTGTAACAGCGTTGTACCCGAAGGTAGACTGGGGAAGGGAGAGGGTTTTGCTGTTCCAAATGTTTGATTTAAATTATGCATTTTCAGGTTTATTGGAGTCTTCGTGTGAGGATGATTCTCCATAATGACTGCATAAACCTAGCATTTGTTCTCGTTCTCAGTGTCAAACTTGACTGCGCGGTGTAAGACATTAGCCCTATCTTCACCATTATCAGCGTTAGACACTCGCTCACTGCCTTGCTTACAGGTATAGAGACTGTTCCGCCCACCAACCTGACAGCCAAGCTGACGGTGGACTTGGACTTGCCGTCGGTCCATGAGCTGTGCGCGGTCGACCTGCTGGCCGTCATGGGCACTGCCGCGCTACACATTGCCAGAGGCTCGGAGGTAAGCCCCCGGGGACAGGGTGGGTGGTAGCTCGGTGGGCTAGAGCGCTCGCCTTGAGGGCTCTGGCCACCTGAGAGCCTAACGGCACGTGGATCGGTGGTTCGAGCCCCGCTGTGGCCATGTATGTGTGGTCGCAGGATAAAGATACCATGTCCTTCTTCGCAAAGAGTAGGGGTTTACCCCCGGGGACATGGCTCCACTCTCCCTTCCTTCTCCTTCTCTTTCTCAGTGATTGTAATGGTGATGTACGTAGCCACTGCCTCTACACAGTGTTCTTAATGGTGATGTACGTAGCCACTGCCTCTACACAATGTCATTAGTGTACGTAGCCACTGGTTTCCCGGCAGACCATTCGCCTGAACGCCCGGGCGGGCCAGCGAGCCATGCAGTCCTTCCCGCTGCGCAACGTGGGCAACATCCCGGCCTTCGTCTCCATGGAGACCACTGAGCATAGCGACCTCCTGACCGTCACCCCGGCTCAGACTGTCATCAAGGCGGGAGAGACGTGCACAGTACACGTCCGGCTCCACCCCGCGGCCGACTCACCCTCCACTATCGGCAGGTCAGCCCTCAACAACAAACCCCCAAAACACCATTTTAGAGTAAAATATTGGACCGGCGGGGCCGCACGAAGTTCAGAAGCAGGTGCATTTAAACGCCACCAATCGCTGTGAAGCCCCGGAGCATATTTCCCGAACATAGTTTAGCCGGCTATAGGGCGAAGTCGGCTAAGATCGCCCACCATTTACAGGAGAACTTTAGTCGACTGTGTTCGTGAAATAGGGCACCGGTAGCACTGTTACCGGGCGCTTGGTCGTAGGCTTGTGCGGTCTGTTCCCTATGGACTCCATTTTGTGTCTTTTTTTGGCATCTACTGCTGACAATAACACCTACTTCTGAAAAATTGGGTCCCCACCACGGTCGCCACTTTTTGAAGAAAATCTCCGATGCTACGACGAATAAGATCATTAGTTCAGACGGACCCGCCAGTACGCTTGTTTACATTTTTGGTTGAAATAGTAACTTTAAATGTGGTCTTCAGTGTTCATAATTTCTTATTGTATACATGGAACAGAAAATTGGAAATAAGAAATAATATGATAAAAATAATATGATGATGGCACTTGCACGTATGGAACTTTCTTAGCAGTGATAGCAATGATTATATATGCATTATTTAGTGACAAAAACTTTATCGTCTGTTACCGAAACAGTATAGTTTTGTGTAATTTTACTATTCTTACTAGTGGTTTATTCTAGGACAGTAACTACTGACCAGTCAGAAAAATTGGTTTAATCTAGATTCCATTCCAGATCCATTCCGGATCCATTTCTCGCCACAGCCTCCTGATCATGTCCATTCCTCGCCACAGCCTCCTGATCATGTCCTTTCCTCGCCAGAGCCTTCTGATCATGTCTATTTCTCGCCACAGCCCTCTGATCATGTCCATGCCTCGCCACAGCCTCCTGATCATGTCCTTTCCTCGCCACAGCCTCCTGATCATGTCCATTCCTCGCCACAGCCTTCTGATCATGTCCATTCCTCGCCACAGCCTTCTGATCATGTCCATTCCTCGCCACAGCCCCCTTATCATGTCCATTCCTCGCCACAGCCTTCTGATCATGTCCATTCCTCGCCACAGCCTTCTGATCATGTCCATTCCTCGTCACAGCCTCCTGATCATGTCCATTCCTCGCCACAACCTTCTGATCATGTCCATTCCTCGCCACAACCTTCTGATCATGTCCATTCCTCGCCACAGCTTTCTGATCATGTCCATTCCTCGCCACAGCCTTCTGATCATGTCCATTCCTCGCCACAGCCTCGTGAACATGTCCATTCCTCGCCACAGCTTTCTGATCATGTCCATTCCTCGCCACAGCCTTCTGATCATGTCCATTCCTCGCCACAGCCTCCTGATCATGTCCATTCCTCGCCACAGCCCCCTGATAATGTCTATTCATCGCCAGAGCCTTCTGATCATGTCTATTTCTCGCCACAGCCCCCTGATCATGTCCATTCCTCGCCACAGCCTCCTGATCATGTCCATTCCTCGCCACAGCCCCCTGATCATGTCCATTCCTCGTCACAGCCTCCTGGTCATGTCTATTTCTCGCCACAGCTTCTGATCATGTCCATTCCTCGCCACAGCCTCCTGATCATGTCCATTCCTCGCCACAGCCTCCTGGTCATGTCTATTTCTCGCCACAGCTTCTGATCATGTCCATGCCTCGCCACAGCCCTCTGATCATGTCCATTCCTCGCCACAGCCTCCTGATCATGTCCATTCCTCGCCACAGCCCCCTGATCATGTCCATTCCTCGCCACAGCCTCGTGAACATGTCCATTCCTCGCCACAGCCTCGTGAACATGTCCATGCCTCGCCACAGCCTCCTGATCATGTCCATTCCTCGTCACAGCCCCCTGATCATGTCCATTCCTCGTCACAGCCTCCTGATCATGTCCATTTCTCGTCACAGCCCTCTGATCATGTCCATTCGTCGCCACAGCCTTCTGATCATGTCCATTCCTCGCCACAGCTTCTGATCATGTCCATGCCTCGCCACAGCCCCCTGATAATGTCCATTCCTCGCCACAGCCTCGTGAACATGTCCATTCCTCGCCACAGCCTCCTGGTCATGTCCATTTCTCGCCACAGCCCCCTGATCATGCCCATTCCTCGCCACAGCTTCTGATCATGTCCATTCCTCGCCACAGTCTCCTGATCATGTCCATTCCTCGCCACAGCCTCCTGGTCATGTCTATTCCTCGCCACAGCCTCCTGATCATGTCCATTCCTCGCCACAGCCCTCTGATCATGTCCATTCCTCGCCACAGCCTCCTGGTCATGTCCATGCCTCGCCACAGCCTCCTGATCATGTCCATTCCTCGCCACAGCCTCCTGATCATGTCTATTCCTCGCCACAGCCTCCTGATCATGTCCATTCCTCGCCACAGCCCCCTGATAATGTCCATTCTCGCCACAGCCTCGTGAACATGTCCATTCCTCGCCACAGCCTCCTGGTCATGTCCATTTCTCGCCACAGCCCTCTGATCATGTCCATTCCTCGCCACAGCCTCGTGAACATGTCCATTCCTCGCCACAGCCTCCTGGTCATGTCCATTTCTCGCCACAGCCCTCTGATCATGTCCATTCCTCGCCACAGCCTCCTGATCATGTCCATTCCTCGCCACAGCCTCCTGGTCATGTCTATTTCTCGCCACAGCCTCCTGATCATGTCCATTCCTCGCCACAGCCTCGTGAACATGTCCATTCCTCGCCACAGCCTCGTGAACATGTCCATGCCTCGCCACAGCCTCCTGATCATGTCCATTCCTCGTCACAGCCCCCTGATCATGTCCATTCCTCGTCACAGCCTCCTGATCATGTACATTTCTCGTCACAGCCCCCTGATCATGTCCATTCCTCGCCACAGCCTCCTGATCATGTCCATTCCGCGCCACAGCCTCCTGATCATGTCCATTTCTCGTCACAGCCCCCTGATCATGTCCATTCCTCGTCACAGCCTCCTGATCATGTCCATTCCTCGCCACAGCCTCGTGAACATGTCCATTCCTCGCCACAGCCTCCTGGTCATGTCCATTTCTCGTCACAGCCTTCTGATCATGTCCATTCCTCGTCACAGCCTCGTGAACATGTCCATGCCTCGCCACAGCCTCCTGATCATGTCCATTCCTCGTCACAGCCCCCTGATCATGTCCATTCCTCGTCGCAGCCTCCTGATCATGTCCATTTCTCGTCACAGCCCTCTGATCATGTCCATTCCTCGCCACAGCCTCCTGATCATGTCCATTCCTCGCCACAGCCTCCTGATCATGTCCATTTCTCGTCACAGCCCCCTGATCATGTCCATTCCTCGTCACAGCCTCCTGATCATGTCCATTTCTCGTCACAGCCCCCTGATCATGTCCATTGCTCGTCACAGCCTCCTGATCATGTCCATTTCTCGTCACAGCCTTCTGATCATGTCCATTCCTCGCCACAGCCCCCTGATAATGTCCATTCCTCGCCACAGCCTCGTGAACATGTCCATTCCTCGCCACAGCCTCCTGGTCATGTCCATTTCTCGCCACAGCCCCCTGATCATGTCCATTCCTCGCCACAGCTTCTGATCATGTCCATTCCTCGCCACAGCCTCCTGATCATGTCCATGCCTCGCCACAGCCTCCTGATCATGTCCATTCCTTGCCACAGCCTCCTGATCATGTCCATTTCTCGCCACAGCCTCCTGGTCATGTCCATTCCTCGCCACAGCCCCCTGATCATGTCTATTCCTCGCCACAGCCTCCTGATCATGTCCATTCCTCGCCACAGCCTCCTGATCATGTCCATTCCTCGCCACAGCCCCCTTATCATGTCAATTCCTCGCCACAGCCTTCTGATCATGTCCATTCCTCGCCGCAGCCTCCTGATCATGTCCATTCCTCGCCACAGCCCCCTGATCATGTCCATTCCTCGCCACAGCCTCCTGATCATGTCCATTCCTCGCCACAGCCTTCTGATCATGTCCATTCCTCGTCACAGCCTTCTGATCATGTCCATTTCTCGCCACAGCCCCCTGATCATGTCCATTCCTCGCCATAGCCCTCTGATCATGTCCATTCCTCGCCACAGCCTTCTGATCATGTCCATTCCTCGCCACAGCCCCCTGATCATGTCCATTCCTCGCCATAGCCCCCTGATCATGTCCATTCCTCGCCACAGCCCCCTGATCATGTCCATTCCTCGCCACAGCCTTCTGATCATGTCCATTTCTCGCCACAGCCCCCTGATCATGTCCATTCCTCGCCACAGCCCCCTTATCATATCCATTCCTCGCCACAGCCTCCTGATCATGTCCATTCCTCGCCACAGCCTTCTGATCATGTCCATTCCTCGTCACAGCCTTTTGATCATGTCCATTCCTCGCCACAGCCCCCTGATCATGTCCATTCCTCGCCATAGCCCTCTGATCATGTCCATTTCTCGCCACAGCCCCCTTATCATGTCCATTCCTCGCCACAGCCTTCTGATCATGTCCATTCCTCGCCGCAGCCTCCTGATCATGTCCATTCCTCGCCACAGCCCCCTGATCATGTCCATGCCTCGCAACAGCCTCCTGGTCATGTCCATTCCTCGCCACAGCCTCCTGGTCATGTCCATTCCTCGCCACAGCCTCCTGAACATGTCCATTCCTCGCCACAGCCTTCTGATCATGTCCATTCCTCGCCACAGCCTCCTGGTCATGTCCATTCCTCGCCACAGCCCCCTGATCATGTCTATTCCTCGCCACAGCCTCCTGAACATGTCCATTCCTCGCCACAGCCTCCTGATCATGTCCATTCCTCGCCACAGCCTCCTGATCATGTCCATTCCTCGCCACAGCCTTCTGATCATGTCCATTCCTCGCCACAGCCTCCTGGTCATGTCCATTCCTCGCCACAGCCCCCTGATCATGTCTATTCCTCGCCACAGCCTCCTGATCATGTCCATTCCTCGCCACAGCCCCCTGATAATGTCCATTCCTCGCCACAGCCTCCTGATCATGTCCATTCCTCGCCACAGCCTCGTGATCATGTCCATTCCTCGCCACAGCCTTCTGATCATGTCCATTCCTTGCCACAGCCTCCTGATCATGTCCATTCCTCGCCACATCCTCCTGGTCATGTCCATTCCTCGCCACAGCCTCCTGATCATGTCCATTCCTCGCCACAGCCTCCTGATCATGTCCATTCCTCGCCACAGCCTTCTGATCATGTCCATTCCTCGCCACAGCCTTCTGATCATGTCCATTCCTCGCCACAGCTTTCTGATCATGTCCATTCCTCGTTACAGCCTTCTGATCATGTCCATTCCTCGCCACAGCCTTCTGATCATGTCCATTCATTGCCACAGCCTCCTGATCATGTCCATTCCTCGCCACAGCCTTCTAATCATGTCCATTCCTCGCCACAGCCCCCTGATCATGTCCATTTCTCGCCACAGCCTCCTGGTCATGTCCATTTCTCGCCACAGCCTCCTGGTCATGTCTATTTCTCGCCACAGCCTCCTGATCATGTTCGTTGAGCCGGACGGACCTGGATACGAGCTAGACATCCGCGGTCACGTGATCCGTGACGTCATCCGCCCGCCGCACTTCCCCAACCAACCAGCGTTGCTAAGCGACAAGGATCTGCTGGTCTGGCACGGCATTCCTGTTGATCAGAGCAGGTAGGAGTTAGTCTCTCGATCTTGTGACTATCAATTGCTTATATTTGTCTTTTTCTGTTTAGCAGCAGCTTCGATCAAGTTTATTTATTTTGGTTAAAAATTAGTATGTGTCTTGCGTTCGTATGTCTTGTATGTATACTAGTGACCTTAACGGAAAATAAATTATATAGTTATTATATTATATACAACTTATATTTGGTTTTATTTTATGTTTTGTTTTATTTTTTTTTCATTTTATTTCAGGGAGCAGAAAGTGATGCTGAAGAGCAACAGTTGGGAGACCATGAAGCTCACTTTGGAGGTCCGAGGCAGCAATGACGGATGCTTCCAGGTGAGTCGCTGGTCCTGGCTCTCCTTCTGTTTTTGTGCGAAAGGACTGTTATTTATCGTAATTTAATTATCGTGCCAGTAAATGATCACTTTGATGGAAATTATAGCTGATTTGACCAATTTTCCTGTCGGCCGGAGCGCCACCTAGCGAATGAGAGCTTGCCCGGCTCAGCTTCAAGTCAATGAAAACTACACGTCTATATATATCATGGAATTGTTTTCCTCAGCTGGTTAGCGGTGTAGAGGAACGACACGCCTCCTATCGGGAGATTTTCCTGAAACCGCTCGAACAGTTTCCGGTCAAGGTGACCTTCACGCCGTCTGAAGCGGCGTCTTACAAAGCCAAGCTGCAGATAAAGTTAAAATCCACGCGAAAGGCATTCAACGTAAGTATATCCATGGCCGCCACATCCTGTGCGGGAAAGAAGCAAAGGAACCATTCATCTCAAGCTTGCATTAACAACATTTACCATTGACAGATTACTTAATACTCTACACCTTTGTAGGCATTGATATAATATATTCATATATAAGAATATATTTAATACTGAATCGAGAGAGATATTGTATAGAATGCAACAGCGCTTCGCGACAATTTAACAAATAAGTATTTGGACAACATTTCCAGATTATGCCTAACTGTATACCTCCTGTGAACTGTTTTTTTTTTATATGTCAATTGTGTGGCTGCTATGTATCGACAACTATCTGGATTCGTAATAAACGATTTTACAAAAACAATTTGTTTATATAGTGTATATTTGTACAAGCCCATGCCGTACTGACCACGTGACCTACTCCAGATCCCGCTGCTTGGCTACGGCGGCCAGAGTCACGTGGTGGTGGTGAACAAGGGCGTCCGGCGCGGCAACTCGTACTGGACCAAGGTGGCGCACCCGGACCCGGACCGCGAGCTCCGAGTCACCAGCAGACTGTGCAACAAGGGATCCAGGGCAGCCTACGTCAAGGCCTTGACCTTCCAGGGTGAGCGGGGGACTTGTAGCGGGGTGGTGGGGGTGGACATATTGGAAGCTTTATGCAAAATCACTTTAGTGTATCTGATATACTTTTTTATTTAACTTTTCATGGTCATAATTCTTTTGTACCATATGCAGCATTATATTTTTGTATTCTATTTTTTAAAAATTAATTTTCAATATTACGTTAAAGTTTATTAAATTAATTAACATTCCAGTAATTTATTCATCAATATTTTCGGTACTTAATTTATCAATGTTTCTAGAAATTTATATCAACGTTTCCAGTATTTTATGTATCAGTGTTTCCAGTATTTTATTTATTTAAGTTTTCCACCATCTCATGTATTGGACATCTGTTTAATATTGATTTTGCATTGCCTTTTTTCTTATAAAAAATTCCCCTCGACAGATCTGGGCTGCAAGACTGCTTTTCCCGACTCGAGGGTGAGCGTGACGCCCTCCGAGTTCTGCCTGCAGAGCGAGCAGGAATGTGACGTGACCGTTCGACTGCGGCCCTCCCAGCGCGAGTCGGCGCTCTGTCAAAACGAGGCTGCCATCGTGGTCGTTGTCGCCTTTGTGTATGGCGACGAGGTGCGGCGGCAGAAATACCGACGGTAAGGTTGTAGCGGTGGGGTGGGGGAGGGGGGGGCGTAAGGTACGTCCTTGATCTTACTTGGCGTTCCTGGTGTAATAGCCCTGGTGACATGGCTCCACTCTCCCTTCCTTTTCCCATTGACGCGACATGACCAAAAGTGGTTACAGCGTTCTGAATATACAACCAACCAACAAACCAACCCTGGTGTGGTGGTTGGCGCAGTAGAGCGCAGATCAACAGGTCCTGGGTTCGAATCCGGGCCCGGCCACCTAATGTGTGGCATGCATCCGTCATCACTCATCGTCCTGCATAAAGTGCCAGTTTAGTGTCCACAAAAGCGGCTTGAAGCACCAATTCATGTCAGATCTAAGGGTAATTGTCTTAAAGCGAGGGAATGCAGTGCATGAAGTGAGATAACCTTGCAAGGAAGTCGTGGGTCTTATCATAATGGCTGACTTTGAACCAGAGATATTGACTCAGTCATTATTACAGCATAATGTACACACTGAGCGAAGCCGTGTTGCCATCACAATGGTCAAGATACCCGCACATGAGAAGTGGATTTGCTGGCTTGAGCCAAAAGCAGAGGGCGCAATATGTTGGCTAGTGCAACACGTGAGGTGCAATTCCACTTATAATTGTGGGTTTAAATGTTTAATTTTATAATCCTGTCTGAAACACTTCTTGTAAATTAATGACAATGTGAGCCTATATTGTGAGTCCTATATGTATACCTCCTTCTCCACCCCCTCGCTCTTCCCCCCGCCCCCGATAGGTGTCTGGAGACGGGTCGGCGTCCCTCCAGACTGCCGGATTCTTCGCTCATCAGGAGCATCGACTTCAGCGTCCGCTACCGGAACGAGGAGTACATGGATGAAGGTCAGGGTCGTCTGATTATGTTTAGGTTATACTCCAAAATTGTACTAACCAATTTGTACTCAGGAAAGCAGGCGTAGAGCGAATCCCATTCCGACTGGTCTTATGTGGATATTGTTCCGCTTTTATTTGATATTTTTGTTATATTTTTGTCTTTCGATGTTGCTATTTCAAAACCGTGACGTCAATGGTTTTTGTTTTTCATTTGCTATATTCAATAACCATATGGTTATTTTCACGTCATTGACGTGAAACTGATTTAATGTTTGTACTTTCTGCATAATAGAGTATTTGCCACAGTAAACAGAAATTGCTGGATTTTGGCTTCACCTTAATGCATATTCTTAAGCACCTTCTACATTGGTTACGTTTGGGAAGCCTAACTCAATCTTGACGTACCACCCCTTGTGCTAATCAAAATTTGCTCACATCCTGCCAGCTACATCAGTGTCATGTTTCCACCAACCCTATATCATTGTCCTGGGAGAGGTTCCGCATTTAACCCAATTGAGCCTTAATTATGTAAAGAAAACTTACTTAAGAAAACAAATTACCATTGAAATTCCAGATATTGACATTCCCGACACTCCGGCGGACCTGGATATGTTCTTCTCCTCCATGGCTAAGACGACCTTGGCCTTTGTTGGTCAGCCGCCGACCGCGGGCCTCAAGCCTTCCGGATCCAGTGCCATTCCCGCTGACCTCCAGGACTCCTCCCCGCCAGCCAATGCCCGCCGCGGCTTCCGGAACCACGATCTGGAGAACACGGAGAACGAGCCGCCAGCCGACATGGAGACCTACTTCCCGGAGGCCAAGAAGGCGCCGCTGGGTCAAAGGTCAGCGCTGGGTCAAAGGTCAGCGCTGGGTCAAAGGTCAGCGCTGGGTCAAAGGTTAGGGCCACTTCTAATTATAAAGTACACATAAGACGGTGTATATATCAAGCAGTTATTAATATTACCGGTAATACCGTATTATTATTTGTATTTATTATTATCGGTAATACATTATTAATATTACTTTTCTTTATTATTACCAGTAAATGGGGGATATTACCGTATTATTATTATAAAACATTGTTCCCGGTATATGGCTGACATTATACATTTTTAAGCTGAACATATATAATGCTTTTTATGAAGTATTTATTATTACGATTAGTACATTATTCTAATTATTGTTATTTTTCCTGGTATATGGTTTATCTCCCTTAAATAATAGAAAACAATATCCAATTTTGTCAAACTATGGACTTAAACTACTTCTAACATAAGCGCCGTGACAAGTCACTCATCTAGCAGTCTGTCTCCACAGAGGTATCTCCCCGCCCATCCGGGACTCCCCCTCCAGAACCCTCCCCTTGGCCACCCTCAACCCCCCCATTGCCCTGGCGGCTCCCCTGGCCGCCACAGCGCCATCTGGCGGCACCGCCAACATGCTGGGTCGTCTGGAGTGGTGGATTGTCATCCCGGACCGAATCATCCTGCCGGCGAACCGTCCAGGTCAGTAGACTCTTCCCGTGGTCCTGGAAAGTCCTGGAAAATCCTAAACGCTAAAAAAGCTAATATGTAACAGTCATGGGAATTTTTATTTTTCAAAAAGTCAGGGAAAGTGGCTTAGATGGGTAAAAAGTCGTCGTTTTCACGACCCATAATATGTCCTTTTAGTTTAGTGCTAATTTAGAAATGGTATAATACCCCCCCCCCCCCACTTGTTACTTATTACCAATGCATTAGTTTTCCTAATGCATTGGCCACATATGTGTTTATATTCAAATGTGTGCCATGCATAATAAATGAACATAAAATGGATGAATTGGATGGCTGCGAGGGGAGGATGAGGCCATCTTGCAGAAATGCTGATGTTTTTCTGACCTGTACCTGTACCAACAGACCAAGGAAATCCCCCTGGAAAATCATGAAATTGTCACGGAAATGTGATCCTGTAAAAGTATAACATGTGGTAACAGTTCTTTACCCACCTCAGAGCTCAGATATCCATGTATGCATCTAGTATATATAAATATATACAGAATAAAGACATACCGGTTGCGGGTTCGAATCCCACCTGTGTCTGGGGCCGTTTCCTCGTCGCATCTGGTTGTCCCAGGGGTTCCTTGGCCTCCCGGTTTAGCGCATGTGTTCATAAATATGATCTAAAACGCAAATCCATCCATCTAGAAAAGTTATAATAGCATGACAAATAGCGCACTAATCTGGCAATATTTGCTCCTTGGGCAGTCAATATGAGCTGAATAATAATTATTTATAAGCCTGGTCAAGTATTGTTTCTCATAATTTGTTAGTTTCACTTCTGTTTCAATCGTGGGCCTGCTTCGTACAATTGGGAAGAAATTTCCCGACCTGGTAATGTTGAAGGCTAACAGAGTTATCAGGTATTTGTTCAATGGTTGTGGCCATTCTGGCACTGGCTGTGCTGACCGGGTACTGTGTGTCGTTACAGGGGAGGAGGTGGGCGTCAGACAGGCGCAGATCAACAATTACACCAACCGACACGTCAGGTACCCAACCAACTACAACTTTTCTTACCCTTATGGCAACGAACGCACGAATCCGTCTCTGCCAGCCAGGTCCGCGTCCGGCGTGCCTAAAGCATCGGATGCGGTGAAGGTCACACGTCCATCTTCCATTCCATTTCAAGCCGTTGGTAACCGACTTTAACGGAAGCGGAAACAAACGCGGACGTGGAATTCCACAAAAGTGGGCGCATTTCTTTGGTACCCCGGGTGTATCCCTACGGTGGACCGAATACGCACATTACGCATCGGTTCACCGCCCGACACTTCTTTCACCCGAGTATGGATGCGCGCGCATGCATTCGGTATGCCGATGTGCCCCGTTCTAAACAGCACGGGGCATTCGGGAGAAGATGGCGGCTGATTGAAAGGTGATGAAGAGAAGGTTGGTTCCAGTGCCTTAATGTGCACCGGATGTGAACGGTGTGCGCATTTCATTGGAATAGGCATATCCCTATCGGCTTACTCGGAAGTTCCCTGTCACGTGTTGCGGGCCCGGGGCGGGATACCGAACCTGGCCCAAAGAAATGCGCCCAATGACGTCATGCTTACGGGATTTCTGTAGCTTATTTCACGTACATAGTTTAGCCGGCGACGTGGCTTAGTCGGCTGAAATCGGTCACCATTTGCATGGTAACTTGAGCCGACTAAGCCCCTTGGTCGGCTAAACTGCGTTCGTCAAATCCGCCACTGTAGTCACATTCTAGATCTTATCGCATGGTCGCCATTTTCAAGACATCTCCATGCGATTTTCATTGGCCATGGTGAAATGATGTATTAATGTATTAACCTTCAGAGCTCTTCCCACAATCCTGAAAGTCCGTTTTGGTGGAATGTAAGTGGCTGTACTGTATACTGTACTGTTTATCGGTTTCACATTACTCCGCTAATAGTGCGAGGTCCGCTTCACAATAACTAGACACTGTAAACCGTTCTCGGCGTGACGTCGCTGATGACTGTTCGGCGTTATGGGGAGATATATTCTAACGTTTACACTGGATCAGGATGGGATTTCTCTGTTACAACATTAAGGGAATACATGTTTAATGCATTAAGGGATGCATGTTACTCCGTGAGAGCATCAGACGTTAGTCAAGAGGACAACGTATGTATTTTAGAAGATCGTACGTAACATACGTGTACAAATGTTGTTGTTTCAGTTTTGAATTGTCCTGGCCTGCCCACTGTGTCTCCGTCACTCCTGAACGAGGCACAATCAAACCTAGGTCAGCGTTTTATGCCTTGATCTCCTTGTATTGCCTTAACTACAAACGACTTTAATACCTTGTTCTTGGGTGATACTGCTTATACTTGTTTGTAATCTAAACCGTTCACTCGGGTTGATGGTTTGATTGATTTTGCCGCTTATTTCTCGTGTAAATTGATTGATTTTGCCGCTTATTTCTCGTGTAAATTGATTGATTTTGCCACTTATTTCTCGTGTAAATTGATTAATTTTTGTTGATTTTTCCGGTAATTGTCTGGTTTACAGTGATTGATATTTTTTACATTGATTCTGTTTAAATTTGTGTTGAAACAAGTACACTGATAACTAATATGTTAGCTGTGGCAGTTTTCAATGTTGTAGAAATGTTAGATTAGATATTCTTTTATTAGAGTCACTTGCGAGAATACCGAGACATACAAATACAATACAATGTTTATTTACAGCAACTTCCAGGTGCTGTCGATCAGCGCGGTGGCCGCGACTGGAGGTCACAAGGTCACACTGCCCTGGTGTGGCACAATCACGGTCACGTGCGACAACGAGGTCAAGGTCAGATCACGTCACTCACACGTGTCATAGAAATTCTTGTATTTACCAATGCGCCAACGGCCTTTCAGTATTCAATAAAAGCATTGAGAATAAAGTCACTTCAGGTTACCACCCGTTGGTGAAGAGACCGGGGCGCATGGGATATCATGTGGTTTATATTTAAGAACTAAAGGAAATTCTCGATGCCAATATAATCAATCACAATGCTATATAATTTACAATACAAACTTGCTCGACACGGGCCGCCATCCTAACTGTAAGACCTTTCTTGAACCATTTTCCTTGGTTAATCCACATTCCTGTTATGTCACTTAGCA
Source organism: Arenicola marina (assembly GCA_964019135.1). NCBI lineage: Eukaryota > Metazoa > Annelida > Polychaeta > Arenicolidae > Arenicola > Arenicola marina. Next base: position 35,707,373 of record OZ025257.1, on the reverse strand, counting down.
TAAACCAACATTGACATCGGCTCGGACACAACTATTTCCCTGTTGTAAAACCTAGCTATGAACTGTCACCGTTTACTCCACAGATGCTGCGAGTACAGGTGCGAGATGTGACCGCCCTGGACGAGACTGTGGTGGGAACACCCAGAATGCACCCCGCGCCTACCGTCAGCGAACCAAAGGCCGTCAAGGGAGTGACGTCACAGGCAAGAGAGAAACCATTGCTCCGTCTCCATCCAGCCAGACTTTCTTTCCTAACGACGGAAGCCAAGTCTAACACTGGTTTGTTTTTCGTCGTTTTATGTTTTATGAGTGGCGTCACATAATCCTTCCGATTGAAGTGCTGATATATTTATATACAAACACGGAAGATGGGAATAAAATGCGAAAAGCATTATTTTCCGACACGTCTTGTGCAGAGATTAGTGATAGTGTTGAATGTTTTCTTGGTGGGCGCTGCAGACCCACGGCTTATTGTTTGGAACGCAGCATCTGATGCGTGTTTCATCCAACCCAAATTTCATCTTCCCGGAACGTTCCCAATGTAGTCTATATGTGCACACACCTGGCTTGAAACACGATCATTGGGTCGCGTACTAGCTGACACAACAGTTCTATTGGGGATTCGTGTACCGAATTTTTGTAATTAGTTAATCATTTCTTCACGATAGTAGAGCAAAATATTTATAAATGTCGAGAAACTTGGATTGTCCCACACTGCCTTTGTAAAGAAATGGGGACTCGTTGAACCTTTTCTTCAACACTTTACATAACTTTTTAAAGTGCTGCCGTTAGTCTTAGAATTGTGAAACGTTGCATGTATGTTGTACTGTTATGGATACGATAAAAAAAAAACATGAACATTTTATTTATTGGACAACTCAAATCTTCATTGCCCACAAGTGGCCTGTCATGTGCAGACATTTGATGTACGTTGATGACAGTTCTCTTGGTGCGGCATAAAATACGAACGTGTTATCTATTGGGCCACTCAAGGCTTCCATTGCCCACCAGTGGCCGTAACATCCAGCATTTCAGTTCTCGTGGCGTGTACTTACAGAGCAGCTGCTGGAGTTGACCAACGTGTGCCCTGACCCCGTCAAGTGGGTGGCTTCGTCCTTCACGCCGCCCTACCGCAAGGTCAGACCACAGATAACATCGCAATGATCGCTGGGACATATTGTGGTGTTCACATTTACTCCGGATGAATAGGATAGACTAAAACTATAAAAATAAAAAGTAAATTACGCCAGGAAAATATTTCCTTTACCTTTACCCGAGTGTTAGTGACAGTGAGTGTGTGTTTTAGTTTGGCACCGGTCCGGGATCCGAGGAGCGAGTGTTAGTGACAGTGTGTTTGTGTTTTAGTTTGGCACCGAGCCGGGATCGGAAGAGCGAGTGTTAGTGACAATGCGTTTGTGTTTTAGTTTGGCACCGGGCCGGGATCGGAAGGGCGAGTGTTAGTGACAGTGTGTTTGTGTTTTAGTTTGGCACCGGTCCGGGATCCGAGGAGCGAGTGTTAGTGACAGTGTGTTTGTGTATAGTTTGGTACCGGGCCGGGATCGGAAGAGCGAGTGTTAGTGACAACGCGTTTGTGTTTTAGTTTGGCACCGGGCCGGGATCGGAGGAGCGAGTGTTAGTGACAATGTGTTTGTGTTTTAGTTTGGCACCGGGCCGGGATCGGAGGAGCGAGTATTAGTGACAATGTGTTTGTGTTTTAGTTTGGCACCGGGCCGGGATCGGAAGAGCGAGTGTTAGTGACAGTGTGTTTGTGTTTTAGTTTGGCACCGGGCCAGGATCGGAAGAGCGAGTGTTAGTGACAGTGTGTTTGTGTTTTAGTTTGGCACCGGGCCGGGATCGGAAGAGCGAGTGTTAGTGACAGTGTGTTTGTGTTTTAGTTTGGCACCGGGCCGGGATCGGAGGAACGAGTGTTGGTGACAGTGTGTTTGTGTTTTAGTTTGGCACCGGGCCGGGATCGGAAGAGCGAGTGTTAGTGACAGTGTGTTTGTGTTTTAGTTTGGCACCGGGCCGGGATCGGAAGAGCGAGTGTTAGTGACAGTGTGTTTGTGTTTTAGTTTGGCACCGGGCCGGGATCGGAGGAGCGAGTGTTAGTGACAGTGTGTTTGTGTCTTAGTTTGGCACCGGGCCGGGATCGGAAGAGCGAGTGTTAGTGACAGTGTGTTTGTGTTTTAGTTTGGCACCGGGCCGGGATCGGAGGAGCAAGTTTAATGACAGTGTGTTTGTGTTTTAGTTTGGCACCGGGCCGGGATCGGAGGGGCGAGTGTTAGTGACAGTGTGTTGGTGTTTTAGTTTGGCACCGAGCCGGGATCGGAGGAGCGAGTGTTAGTGACAGTGTGTTTGTGTTTTAGTTTGGCACTGGGCCGGGATCGGAGGAGCGAGTGTCCTACGCTGTGTTCTGTCTGCCTCAAGTGTCTGGACTTCTGCAACCGATGGAATCAAAACAGGTTAGCCTTCCCTGCTGCTGCGCCCCGAATATGATGACGTCATTGCGGTACCCCTATTTTGATTATGTCAGTGTTGTACACCTAAAGTGATGACGTCAGTGCTGCACCACTCACGTGATGATATCAGTGTTGTACCCATTTGTGATGACGTCAAGTGTTGTACCCTATATGTAATGACGTCAGTGTTGTACCCTGTATGTGATGACGGCGGTGTACCCTGTATGTGATGACGTCAGTGTTGTACCCTAGATGTGATGGCGTCAGTGTTGTACCCTAATGTGATGACGTCAGTGTTGTACCCTGTATTTGATGACGTCAGTGGTGTACTCTATTTGTGATGACGCCAATGTTTAACCCCTACTGTGATGACGTGACTTTGAACCCTTAAAATGAGTAATGTGATGAAGTCGGTGTGATAACCCGCATCTAATGACGTCAGTGTGATACCCCGCTTCTGATGACGTCAGTGTGATATCTCGCATCTGATGACGTCAGTAGTATTCTACAAGATGCGGTTTTAATGTTAGTGTTTTCTCTTGCTTCCCTTGACATGATGACGTCGTTATTCTTGCACACCTTGACTTGTTGCTCTCGCCAGATGGCGGTGTCGTTCGGGGCCCGGGACCCCGGTCGGTACACCCAGCACTGGGAGGTACGCTGCGACACCCGCGGCACGCCGGAACCAGCCTCCCACGTGTGCAAGCTGGAGCTGTTCGGCAAGGTGAGAGAACGGGGCAAGGTCAGAGCACGGAGCAAGGTCAGAGCACGGAGCAAGGTCAAAGAACTGGGCAATGTCAGATAATTGGGCAATATCAGATAATGGGGCAATGTCAGAGCACGGGGTAATGTCATATAATTTGGCAAGGTCGGAGAATGGGGCAATGTCAGATAATGGGGCAAGGTCAGAGCACGGGGCAATGTCAAATAATTGAACAAGGTCGGAAAATGGTGCAATGTCGGATAATTGGGCAAGGTCAGATCATTGGGCCAGGCGAAAACTGGGCGAGGTCAAACAACGGAGAAACGTCAGAAAACAGGGCAAGGTCAGATAACCTGAAACTCCCAACTTTTCATCTCTTAGCCCTATATAAGATACCATATGGGGCAAGCTCAGATAATGGGAAAAGTTAAACATGTCCACGACTTTTAGTTGTTATGCTAGTATTTTTTACATATGAAATGCACTGAAAATTAAAGCAAACTTGGCTTCCATAATGTGTGTTTAAATTGACTCGTTCAACGAAAGGAATCTTTATTTGAGTTTAACACTCATCCTTAATGCCAAGAAGTTTGTGTCATCCTGACCTTCGTTCACACTAACGTTTAAGTTGTATTTGCAATAGTATGTAACTAAAAGATGTATAAATTTTATTTATTTAACGAGTTTACCGATAGCGAATACACCTCAGCATGTAACAAAATGGTGGTTGTGGAGTTGAGGTAAAGTCATTAACAAGTACAGTTGATCAAATATACAGAGAGTCCAAATTCAATACAGTGACAAAGATTTAGTGGCATACAACCCTGAAAATAAAACCGACAGCATAGCCCTTAGATGAACCGACATGTACCAAAAATGAAAATTTGTACTGCTTTAAATAATTTAGTATTAACTTCAAGGTTAATGTTGGAGGAACCGAAGAAGAGGTTTGCAGAGACAAGCGAGTAGATTTTTAGACGCAGCCGTAAGATCGAAGATAAAATCATATTCAACAACGAACGAGATACCATTTAGTAGTTCATTGTGAAGGTTGTTATACGTTTGACATTTTAGTAGGTAGTGGATTGAATCTTCAGGTTTTGTAGTACAACCGTTTTGACAGTATTTGGTGGGGATAAAACCATAGTTGTGCCTATGAGCGTTAGGGCCACTGAGGCCAAGACGCAGTCTCCAATGATTGACGGCTGCATAACCCGTAAACATGTCCTACGAATTAACTAAAAGATCCCCGTCTTGCAGTTGGAATGTGTGGATCGTCCCACCAGCCCCTCTACTGCGGTGCCCCAGGCGGAGGACAGTCATGAACAGGCCGGCCAGGGCCCCAGGTGGGTACAATAATAAACCCCTCCACTGCGGTGCCCCAGGCGGAGGACAGTCATGGCCAGGCCGGCCAGGGCCCCAGGTGGGTACAATAATAAACCCCTCTACTGCGGTGCCCCAGGCGGAGGACAGTCATGGCCAGGCCGGCCAGGGCCCCAGGTGGGTACAATAATAAACCCCTCTACTGCGGTGCCCCAGGCGGAGGACAGTCATGGCCAGGCCGGCCAGGGCCCTAGGTGGGTACAATAATAGCCCCCTCTACTGCGGTGCCCCAGGCGGAGGACAGTCATGGCCAGGCCGGCCAGGGCCCCAGGTGGGTACAATAATAAACTCCTCTACTGCGGTGCCCCAGGCGGAGGACAGTCATGGCCAGGCCGGCCAGGGCCCCAGGTGGGTACAATAATAAACCCCTCTACTGCGGTGCCCCAGGCGGAGGACAGGCCGGCCAGGGCCCCAGGTGGGTACAATAATAAACCCCTCTACTGCGGTGCCCCAGGCGGAGGACAGTCATGGCCAGGCCGGCCAGGGCCCCAGGTGGGTACAATAATAAACCCCTCTACTGCGGTGCCCCAGGCGGAGGACAGTCATGAACAGGCCGGCCAGGGCCCCAGGTGGGTACAATAATAAACCCCTCCACTGCGGTGCCCCAGGCGGAGGACAGTCATGGCCAGGCCGGCCAGGGCCCCAGGTGGGTACAATAATAAACCCCTCTACTGCGGTGCCCCAGGCGGAGGACAGTCATGGCCAGGCCGGCCAGGGCCCCAGGTGGGTACAATAATATACTCCTCTACTGCGGTGCCCCAGGCGGAGGACAGTCATGGCCAGGCCGGCCAGGGCCCCAGGTGGGTACAATAATAAACCCCTCTAATGCGGTGCCCCAGGCGGAGGACAGTCATGGCCAGGCCGGCCAGGGCCCCAGGTGGGTACAATAATAAACCCCTCCACTGCGGTGCCCCAGGCGGAGGACAGTCATGGCCAGGCCGGCCAGGGCCCCAGGTGGGTACAATAATAAACCCCTCTACTGCGGTGCCCCAGGCGGAGGACAGTCATGGCCAGGCCGGCCAGGGCCCCAGGTGGGTACAATAATAAACTCCTCTACTGCGGTGCCCAAAGCGGAGGACAGTCATGGCCAGGCCGGCCAGGGCCCCAGGTGGGTACAATAATAAACCCCTCTACTGCGGTGCCCCAGGCGGAGGACAGTCATGGCCAGGCCGGCCAGGGCCCCAGGTGGGTACAATAATAAACTCTTACATGGGTTGGTCTCGCAGTCAAGGTTCACACAACCAGACACTGCTATTTAGCATTTCCATCCTTAATGACCTTGAAATCAGGAACACACGCCTGATGTACGGGTGGCTAATCTCGCGCGAGCCATCGCTCACGTGACGGTATTCTCGCCTTATGTAATAAAACAGTCGATCGCGGACATACAGACTTAATTCATTTAGGGATGTCTGAATTTATTACGAAGGGGGAGGGTTTACCGTTGATAAGCAATTATGGTACTGTAGGCCTGAGGCCATTTAGTGCAATAAATATAAAGTGACTGGTTACCCCCTCTTCCTACCCCCACCCTCCTCTTCCTCCTCCTCCCTTCCTCCCTCCCCCCTCCTCCTCCCTCCTCCTCCCTCGCCCTCCCTCCTCTTCCCCCCTCTCCCCCCCCCCTCCTCCTCTCCCTCCTCCCTCCTCCCCCCTCCCTCCTCCCTCCTCCCCACTCCCCGCCAGCAGACAGACGCTCCGCTCCTCCTCCGCGAAGGCCGAGAGAATGAACGTAAAGCCGGAGACGTTGAAGTTCCCCTCCCAGCCTCCGGGTACCTCTGGCGTCATCAAGGTGGTCATCAACAACAGGAACGCCTTCAATCAGACTGTAAGTACGCTCGGGGGGTCCACCCTCCCTGGTGTAGTGGTTACCGTAACATGACCGCAGATCAATACGTCCTGGGTTCGCGCACGGGCCTGGGCGCCTACCTAATCTAAAGCATGCTGCACGGGCCTGGGCGCCTACCTAATCTAAAGCATGCTGCACGGGCCTGGGCGCCTACCTAATCTAAAGCATGCTGCATCCATGCATCGTTCATCATCATCATCCCGGGAGGATCCTTGACCTAATTTATCCTTTGGGTGCACACAAGTGGCCTTAAACATCAATTCTTTTCATTTCGCCCCCCCCCCCCACACGCTCACATTCACATGCATGGTGTTGGCGTGAGGATTCTCCCTAGCTCAGTCGGTAAGCAGACTGAGCTGCACATCAATAGGTCGTGGGTTCGAACCCTGACAGAGAGCCTCGCTAGCTCATTCGGTAAGCAGGCTGAGCTGCACATCAATAGGTCGTGGGTTCGAACCCTGACAGAGAGCCTCCCTAGCTCAGTCGGTAAGCAGGCTGAGCTGCACATCAACAGGTCGTGGGTTCGAACCCTGACAGAGCCTGCCTAGCTCAGTCAGTAAGCAGGCTGAGCTGCACATCAACAGGTCGGGGGTTCGAACCCTGACAGAAAGCCTCCCTAGCTCAGTCGGTAAGCAGGCTGAGCTGCACATCACTAGGTCGTGGGTTCGAACCCTGACGGAGCCTGCCTAGCTCAGTCGGTAAGCAGGCTGAGCTGTACATCAGTAGGTCGTGGGTTCGAATCCTGACAGAGAGCCTCCCTAGCTCAGTCGGTAAGCAGGCTGAGCTGTACATCAACAGGTCGTGGGTTCGAACCCTGACAGAGAGCCTCCCTAGCTCAGTCGGTAAGCAGGCTGAGCTGTACATCAGTAGGTCGTGGGTTCGAATCCTGACAGAGAGCCTCCCTAGCTCAGTGGGTAAGCAGGCTGAGCTGTACATCAACAGGTCGTGGGTTCGAACCCTGACAGAGAGCCTCCCTAGCTCAGTCGGTAAGCAGGCTGAGCTGTACATCAATAGGTCGTGGGTTCGAACCCTGACAGAGAGCCTGCCTAGCTCAGTCAGTAAGCAGGCTGAGCTGCACATCAATAGGTCGTGGGTTCGAACCCTGACAGAGAGCCTCCCTAGCTCAGTTGGTAAGCAGGCTGAGCTGTACATCAACAGGTCGTGGGTTCGAACCCTGACAGAGAGCCTCCGTAGCTCAGTTGGTAAGCAGGCTGAGCTGTACATCAACAGGTCGTGGGTTCGAACCCTGACAGAGAGTCTCCCTAGCTCAGTTGGTAAGCAGGCTGAGCTGTACATCAATAGGTCGTGGGTTTGAACCCTGACAGAGAGCCTCCCTAGCTCAGTGGGTAAGCAGGCTGAGCTGTACATCAACAGGTGGGTTCGAACCCTGACAGAGAGCCTCCCTAGCTCAGTTGGTAAGCAGGCTGAGCTGTACATCAATAGATCGTGGGTTCGAACCCTGACAGAGAGCCTCCTTAGCTCATTCAGTAAGTAGGCTGAGCTGTACATCAATAGATCGTGGGTTCGAACCCTGACAGAGAGCCTCCCTAGCTCAGTCGGTAAGCAGGCTGAGCTGCACATCAATAGGTCGTGGGTTCGAACCCTGACAGAGAGCCTTCCTAGCTCAGTCAGTAAGTAGGCTGAGCTGTACATCAATAGATCGTGGGTTCGAACCCTGACAGAGAGCCTCCCTAGCTCAGTCGGTAAGCAGGCTGAGCTGCACATCAATAGGTCGTGGGTTCGAACCCTGACAGAGAGCCTCCCTAGCTCAGTGGGTAAGCAGGCTGAGCTGTACATCAACATGTCGTGGGTTCGAACCCTGACAGAGAGCCTCCCTAGCTCAGTCAGTAAGCAGGCTGAGCTGTACATCAATAGATCGTGGGTTCGAACCCTGACAGAGAGCCTCCCTAGCTCAGTCGGTAAGCAGGCTGAGCTGCACATCAATAGGTCGTGGGTTCGAACCCTGACAGAGAGCCTCCCTAGCTCAGTGGGTAAGCAGGCTGAGCTGTACATCAACAGGTCGTGGGTTCGAACCCTGACAGAGAGCCTCCCTAGCTCAGTCGGTAAGCAGGCTGAGCTGTACATCAATAGATCGTGGGTTCGAACCCTGACAGAGAGCCTCCTTAGCTCAGTCGGTAAGCAGGCTGAGCTGCACATCAATAGGTCGTGGGTTCGAACCCTGGCGCCTGCATTTGGGACAAGTTTCGCCCAACCCCATTTCATCTTCCCGGGAGACTTATTACAAAAGGATCAATTTCATCATAAAATTTAAAATTTCAATACGTGCTATACATGTTGGAGATGACTCGAGTTTCTATGTGCCAGTTGAAGGGATCCAGGTTTAACATAGCGTGTCGTTGTGGTCCGCAGGTCGCCGTCCTCGCACCCAAGCCGCCATTCTTCGTCAAACACCCGTCAGTCGAGGTCAGGTAAGTTCCATATGATTGGGGGCTAGCGGAATTATTGCCTGTAAGATTATATGGTACCTTCGTTAGGTAAGATCTAGTAATTCATTAAGTCTTGTTCGGTACAATTACATATATAATTCGATGTTCCATGGAGAAACGGGTTTTCTGTGGTTCGTGGTTGAAGTTAGTAGACAACCATCAGTACCATCAGTAACATCCACCAAAAGAACACGGATGTAAAGGTGCTTACGTGAACGAAGACGCGCCAAATATTATGAATCTTATGTATGCAGATGATATTACAGAAAATAGCGACACTGTAGGAAGACTACAAGAGATGATTAATGTATTGGAAATGTTCTGTACAAAATGGAGACTAACTGTAAATATGGCAAAAACCAAAGTGGCATTAATTAGGAGAGGAGGAAAATTGAACAACGAAAAGCGGTTTTATGGCGAAACAAGGTTAGAAGTTGTTCCGTGTTACAAGTACCTAGGTATTGTGTTCTCTGCATTTCTCAACTGGTCAAGAGCAACGCAAACACTGTACATGCCGAAAGGGCAACAAATAGGATATGTAGTCTCTCGCAGCAATGTAACGGCCTCCCTGTTTAGTCTGCCTTTAAATTATTCGATGCGGTTGTTCTCCCAATCTTACTGTATGGATCTGAAATATGGGGTTACCGACAATACACACAGATCGAAAAGGTTCAAGTTAATTTCTGTAAATATGTGCTCGGTATCCCCTCAAGAACCTGCAACAAGGCAGTACTGGGAGAATGTGGTAGGTTACCACTGGCCTACAATTATATAACCAGATGTATTTCGTATTGCTTAAAGCTGTTGAACATGCCCGACGCTCGATATCCAAAAGCTCGCTTTAACATGTTATATACCCTAAGCGAACACGGCGGACAAACATGGGCAACAGACGTCAAGAATATTCTTGTAAAACTCGGATTTGGGCTCGTGTGGACTCGGAGTCGGAGACAACCGGGCGTTTCTCAATGAATTTAGGATCAGGCTAAAGAATACTTTAACCCAGGAGTGGTATAGCAGTGTACACGACTCCCCAAAATTAAGTGTCTATGCAACATACAAAGATAACTTACAGCAGGAGAAGTACGGTACCTGTTTTGTATCAATGTGAGAAAGTTTTGCACCGCTCTTGCTAAGTTCAGATGTTCTTCACACGCCCTAGCAATAGAAAAGGGAAGACGGCACCCCAATAGAAAACAGAATATGTCCTAGTTGTGAAAAGCGCGATACCACTGTTTTAGAGGATGAGTACCACCTTTTATTAGTCTGCCCATTATGCATAGAATTTCGACGAGTGTATTTAGACCCGATGTGTTGGAATCAGCCAACGTATGAAAAGTTTATGGAATTAATGGCATCGGATATTATATTATATATTATCTTTATCTATAAAGCTTTACGTAAGAGAACCGAGTATGTCCAATCCAACACTTAAATGTACCCACTAAAATAATCCAAACGTGTTTACTTGAACTAGTGTTACCATGTTATATGTCATTGATGTACATGTTCTGTGGGCCTGATGGCCTCGAAACAATAAAGCTATATATCTTTAAAAAAATATATATATATATCCGCCAAAACGACCACTGTCAGTTTCCGTTTACCAAGATCAAAGGAGGTTTGTTATCTTTGTAAAATTGGCAATTAGACAATGTTACCTCGTGTTGAAGATGATAAATACAGTGGTATGTATAACTGTAGTGTGATGACCTCAATCAGATGATTACTATAGAACTTTAGAAGCCTGGTCAGTCCTGCTCGCCACGAGACAGTGGCGGTGGCAGAAGAACCACGGTTCTGCGTCACTGTTGAGATGGTATTTAAGCGTGGACCTGAATAATTAGGTCCGTGAGAGCGATATTCTAAGTCATCATGTCACGTATTTGACACTGGCTTCCGCCAGACGTCGCCAGTAAATAACGGATTACTTCCTCTTATCACTGCAGAGGGCGCCACTACCTGCGTCTGCCGGTCAGCTTCCGGCCCGCCAAGCCGGGACACTACAAGGACGTGATCCTCCTGAAACCCGCCGACGGCGAGCCGCTCGCCGTCCACCTCATGGGGGACTGCAGCTGATGGGGGACTGCACCTGATGGGGGACTGCAGCTGATGGGGGACTGCAGCTGATGGGGGACTGCAGCTAATGGGGGACTGCACCTGATGGGGGACTGCACCTGATAGGGGACTGCACCTGATGGGGGACTGCAGCTGATGGGGGACTGCAGCTGATGGGGGACTGCATCTGATGGGGGACTGCAGCTAATGGGGGACTGCAGCTGACGGGGGACTGCAGCTGATGGGGGACTGAAGCTGATGGGGGACTGCACCTGATGGGGGACTGCACCTAATGGGGGACTGCAGCTAATGGGGCACTGCAGCTGACGGGGGCCTGCAGGTGATGGGGGACTGCAGCTGATGGGGCACTGCAGCTGATGGGGGATTGCAGCTGCACCTCAGTGGGCGGCGGGGTTCGCACCCAGCTCGCTCATGTGTGTAGGCTGAGGGTCTTCACCCCCCCCCCCCCTTACCCACCTCATGGCTGTGAGGTCCATACTGCGCTTGACTAGAAACAACCATTACGCGTTCACAAACCAATCAGATGGCGCACTGTTTGTGTGTGCGTCTGCTTTGGGAGCTCAGGAACCATGGACTTACTGGTGACACTTTCAAATCCACTTACTTTGTGTATGCCACGAATGTATCATTTAAAGCATGCATTATTATTGTGTGTGTGTGACTTGGTAGGAGAAGACTTGTACCTATGAGACTTCGGTGTCACTCGCGTTTTGCATTTATTCACCTGCAGCTTTCACTTGCGACGGAGAACTAACTATTGCGAAATTGTACTGTTTGCATAACTATCAATTATATGGAAAGAAATATGTGTAAATATATGAGGAACATTAATTGGTGGTATTTAAATAATCGCTGACTGTGATACCCGCTCGCTTGAGAGCTTGAAAGAGACTTGCCACAAACTCATTCTCAGGCTAACAGCTCCTTTCATCTGGAAACCTACATATGAACAATACGAAATGTAAGGCAAGATTCCTGTACGGTCAAACCGGAGAACTCAAGTATTAGTTTTTAACATTTCGTCGTTCTGGCTGTGCAGTATTTGGGCTATACGTTATGAAACTAAATCAACTCCGCTCTCGGGAGATGAAGCGAACGAACTATATCTGTGATAGCGTGTTTGGTGTTTCAACGTAAATAAGTCTGATTGTTCGGTTGTGTGTTGAGGTTTTCGTTGGTTTAATTAGCGATGAGCGACATGTGACCATTGTTTAGTTTATCACTAGGTTGTCTTAACCATGCCTCGTTCTTGCTAATGTGGGCCCGTAAGTTCGGAAAGGCCGAGGCCGAATATTTCGATCGCCCCGTTCCATGCTAATGAAAAAGTGCGTAAAGCGTCCTGAATATCCAACCAACCATGCCAATGGCTTATTCGAGGGCGAAATGTTCGGCCCCGGCCGTTGCGAACGTACGGGCCCATGTCAGCAAGAAGGATGCATTGTTCAGAGAATCCAGTGATAAATTTAGGAGACCATTGTATACATATTTTACTAAATGGATTGAATCAAAAGCATTCATGTAAACTTGTACGTAGCGCGCTCGTTCACTTGAGTACCGCTGGAAACCACCCACCATGGTGATGATAACGTGTGACAAGTTACCATGGTATCGTTTCGCAGATTTACTCAAAATTGGTTCTTTTTTATGCATTTCAGAGTATGGTGTTAAAACGGTCAATGTTGGTAAGGGGGCGTGCATGTATTTATGACTGCTAATAAACGACTTCATAGAAGTAAATTGCTCATACTAATGAATTTGTTCATTTATTATTTGAAAATTATTGCTCTTCGTGGAAATACGTGTTATACTCGACCCAATGGAACGAAGTAAGCCAGAGATTACGATCTTTGAGTAAACTGGGACTTGTCGCGAATAGCGAAGACAATAGCTAGGCTACAGGTTTTTGGGCGAAGATGAGCGCGTTAGTTTAGTTAGAACAAAACGTACAGTTCGTATGGTTTACTTCTGTCGACATTTGTTTACGTGTAACTGGCTGATAAGAATAGTTGTTTACTAAAGGTTATTGGCAAATGTATCAGATAACACCAACTCTAATTTCTTGTTTCCTTCTCTCAATACCCATATTTGTTTACCTGGGCAAAGAACGGGATCATTATCTCTTGGGTTGACTTGTTTAAGCCGCATATTATTGGGCGATAATGGAATTCTCAGATACCGGCCAGAAAACCATGATTTGTAAATGTATATAAAATTTTGAGGTTGAGTTGTTTTCAAAGAATGTCAATTAGTCCATTTTGACACCTGGCTGTGGCCATTTTGAGCCTCCCCTGCCTCCACCCCCCACTGCACACTATGCATATAGCCCACCAATCAATCCGGCTGCTAGCTTAACATCACATACCACCCCTTCCCACATACCCATAGACCAATACCCCACCCACACTAACTCAAACGGCCATTCTGTCCATACAGCTCTGACTTTACTACCCCCCGCCATTTCTGGCTGTTTCCTATGTTTCAGCCTACTGTCTTTTACCACTAGTTTCCTGCCTATCATAGCACCATTTGCACTTATTCAGATGGAATGTTACTCACATATCATTACAATGAGGAAAACAAACCAACTATGCCAGGGCTTGGTTTCGAACCGGCTACCTTTAAATGTCCATAAAATATTGCATTTCAAATTTCTCGGATCATCTTTTTTGGGTTGTATTGTTCTTAAAGAATGCCACTTAACATTTTCACAAACGAACCCCAGTGTGAGCCTCCCCTGCCTTCACCCCTGGCTGCCCAGTATACGCATAGCCAGCCAATCAACCCGGGTGCTAGATTTATGCACCCCTCCTTCCTCTACCCCTCCCCGGCCTCCACCCCCATAGACAGCCACCCCACCCACCCTAACCCATACAGCCGTTCTGGTAGTATGGCTGTCGAGTCCATACACCAGTTATGTAGCAGACATATGAGTTATGTAATTGACCTCATTAAATGTATGTTCCAGATTGTTGTTTTTGTGGTAAAGCAGTCTCCTTGTTAGAAAAAAGGTTGTGGCTTCCTGGTATAGATCCTGCGAGTAAGCCACTGTTGACCAGAGTAGTAGCTAGTCTGCATCGTTCCGCAACTGGACCCATATATCAGAGTAGATAGCATTACATCTGTGGGACTAGTCTGCAAATAAATTACAAAGGAAAACAGATGACTATGTTGGCTACTATGGAACTACCTTTTGAACTGTTACACGTACATTTCTTAACACTGACTCTGTATCCCAAATATATATTACAGAAGGCATACAAATGCTGTATGAACACCTTAAATAACTTACCGAGTACCACTGATATCTTGCCCTTTCAAGGTATTCATGAAAGGAAAAACTTTGTGATACTATCTTCATCCTTTGACTTGCAGATAACAGGAGGCCTAGACCATTTATGCGTAGCATATCTGAACTTGTGGTCTGAATACAAACATGGGCAAGAAAGATGCCTCCAGATCATCACTTCAAGGATTACCAGTTGATAGCTACCGCAAGCAAATTGGTAATTCATGTATGAAACACACTCAATAACTAAAAAAAAGAAAGAAACCATTGAAGTGAACCTTCATGTTATGCAAATGATAGCTCTGAAAAAATTATGATAAATGTAAGAATTTATAAATATATGTGTGTGTAGCATATGTAAGTGAAGTCAATCATTTCCCTAGCTCTTTTAAACTGCTGTTGGGTATGCTCTAAATATTCTGTCTATATGAAGGCAATGAGATCCCAAATTGAGGCATTTTCTTGATGTGGACAGGAAAGCATGACATGAAGAAGGAGAAGAAGGCGGCCAAAGCGCGGAAGATGGAGATGGAGGCCAAGAGCTCAGCCATGACTATCAAGGTAAACAATTCCATGGTCATTTCCCAAATTGTTTCTTTGTTTGCCACAGCCTCTAAATAACTAAATAACAGTGGTGATGCTGCAGACCTGGCACACAATCTGAAGGCTTGTTTCATTCAAGCCAATGCATTGTCCTGGCAGGTTTATTGCCCATATGTGCACAAAAGTGGCTTGAAGCACCAATGTGTCATATCTGACATGATATTTTGGTGATCGAGCTCTATTGTACTTCTATTTTGTAGTTACCAGTCAGTCATGATAGTTATTATTGCATGAGTAGTCAATTAGTAGTAGGTTATGCATGTAATTTTATGCATGTTTTACACCCACTTTACAGATGTGGGATAACAAATATTCTGCTGTTTATTTTTAGGATGTGCTGCTCATCATTGTTGCCATCCTAGCTGTGGTCGTCGCTGTCTACCTAATATTCTATGCATACATTAGCAGTGATCGAGGGGAGGACCCGGTATAGCTAGAGGCTCTGCATCAGTTAGTAGATTTTATGTCGACATTGTAAGAAATGGGAAGTAGGGAGGGACACAGGTTCCTGAAGACAAAAAAGCACACTCGTTGAAGGGAAATATTTCTATTATCTGTTTTTTCTTCTATCATATTTATTCATTGGTAGAGTAACTCAATTGCTTTCTGTGTTGCTTCTCAGGAAGAGTTACATATCTGGTAAAGCAATACATGAATTATCTTAACTACTGTTGTTTCTTTGAGAATAATATTTTATTTTAATTGAGCTATAAGTGGCTTGTCGTAGATTATTCAGCCAGACACGAGTATGTTATGAACGATGTATTGCTTGTTACAAACCAGAAATTAGTCGACAGTTTTATATTGCCAAACGTTTAGCAATGTCCAAATCTGAACTTAAAAATGAGTGAAAATATTTGGGGCCTTTAATTAAGTAAGACTACTGCTTAGTATTTAATTGCGATGTGTTACAGAAACTTACATTATGATACCAGGGAATTGTTTGCGCCCAGACGGTACAGGTACATGCTGTGACGTTTCAACGTTAACGATTCATGTGTTACTTTGACTGATTGTGCCAAACGTAAGTGTCACAGGAAGGTCACAATGTATCTTCGTTGCTAATTACCAATAAGTAGAGATTGATACGGATGGCGTTGTTGGGTATATGTTGCAGGTGTACTGTTCGCATAATGTGTAAGTTTATGGTTCGTGTATACGTTCGTCAATTTGAAACGTTGATGAGTTCTCATCGGGACTTATTGACCTCGCAGCAAAGGCAAACATGTGATATCTTTTAGACGCGGCACTATTCAGAGTCTAATAATTCTTTAGCACTATATTTTCGTTTTCGTCGATCTACTTTATAATAATCAAGAGGTATCACACACAAATTGTGTAAGGTTACGGTATATATGGACAAATCGCATATGAGATACATGTACAGGATTTATGCAGTCACATGTGATACCCGGCTGAGCAAACTGTATAATAAATATTCATGCCTTGTATGTAGTTTGGCGTGAGGGAGAGGTATAACTGTATATGCAATATGTTAGAAAGAGGGCATTAATATGCATTTCGTATGGTGAGCAATGTTTAATATGGACTAGTGGTCGAGATCAATGTATCTCGGCCAGATTAAAAACCCAAATATTTGGTGCATGGGACAAAAACTTCGTTACACTAGGGAGTCTAAATCCGGTAATAAATATGGTTGGGTTTGCCCATTGGGCTATTCTCTTCCTCACCGCCATGATGCTGGGGTTCTGGGGTGCGATAACCTATATTTGTGTATAATAAGGAACCCTTTCTTCAACAGAGTGAGGCGTTACCCCCTACTACCTTGTGTCTTTATGTGCTAGCACAGTGCATGGCACCATTGTTTCTGCCTTGATCCTTCTCTTTGAACGAATTAACCTTCGCCTGCATCCACCGACCAATCGAGAGTGGAGGTGGCGACTGTTGAAAGAGCGTTAATGACAGGGAGGACGCTCAAATAAACTTTCGCTTTAACCACTTTTGGTCATATCGCGTCAATGGGAGAAGGCGAGCGGTATAACCCACTAAGCCACCGGATCGGCCCCTCAACCGCCACGGCTGCAAGGGTGGTTTATTCCGCGCAGTTCATTTACTCATTAACTCTTACCGGTAAAAAATTCTTGTTAAGCTTTTTTTTTGGAAAATTTTGAGCATTCTCGCATTAGGGCCCTTGGTCCCAGGTATGACGTCTTGTACTGGATGGGAGTTCAAAAGTGTACAACTAGATCAAGAACTTGGGCAGAGTCTGCTTCCGTTTACCTACTTCCCGACCATTTGCTTGGTGTTGCAACAAGAATCGCTGGACACAATCTCCGGCGCACCCTCTCGTAACAATTTTTCTTACACCGAGTACATGAGTACAGGACTTCATATTTAAATATTCATGAATTGTAGAATCCCCAAATTTTATTTAAGTTTTACCAGTGGTTGTTACTGACATTTTAGGTCATATTTGCGCTGATAAATATCTGGAAGGCGAGCTAATTTGATTCGGGACGCTGATGTATCGATCACAACGGATATTGTTCTGATCTACCAGTTATGGTTGTTATATTGAGCTGTTACACTTCGCTGATACAACTCCATATCATTTATACACGTGAAATAAACACTAAAACCAACTGTATTGTTAGAGTTTTTTTTTTTTACCAAAAAAAAAGTCGTTTTCAGGCTACTTTTTCCAAAAAGTGATGTGGAAGCACCCCAGCCCCCCTATTACAATTTAACATGGCGGCCTATGGGAGTTTCAGATATTTTCACTTATTTGTTATTGTAAAAACAAAGCAAGTCGGTAAAACATCCTGATTTTTGCACAAGGAGTACTTTGTTATGTACTTAGAAGAAGAATACAATAATATTGATATGTTTTCGGGCTAGTTTTTTTTGCAATGTGAGCTTGAACCGTCCCACCTGAACCCTCTATGGAAACAGCATTGCCACTTACGGAATTTACGGCATAAAAAAAAAAAGTGGAAATAAAATTGGCCAAAAGTATTGATATTTTTATTTTATACTATGTCCTGTTATCTCTATTGTATTAATATTTAGATTTCGTAGCGAAAAAATGCTCGAAAAGTCGAAAAACGGGGAGCCATTTGTAAAACCAGAAATGAGATACCATTAAAGATATTCAAACAGTTGTTTCGCGCCAAAATCATGTCTACATTTGCTACATATGATGGCCTGATGAGACTAAGAATTATCTATGGCTATTATTTAATTATCACCGACATTTATTGGCTGGAGCCTTCTTAACATATCCAAAATGGTGTCAAAAACCGGTGAATTACACGCAAATATGTGACTTGGTGCGCGTAGCCGCCATTTCACCGTAAGCTGTCGCGCAAAGAATACTTTTTCTGGCAGGTTTGCTGCGAACATTTTATGCAAATGTTGCAGTTGTGTTAAATGTGAATGGCAACTTTTCAGTTTAGTATCCTACTCGGATTTTTCAGAATTTGTGGCAAACATCTCTTTAAATAACTTTAAATAAGTATTTTTTTCGTATGCATGTATCATATATGTAATAAAATGATCATAATCCTTCATCTGTGGTATTCTATGTAAGCTCATTACATGGAAAACATATAGGTCGTTGGCGGTCTAGCCGCACGTGTCTGAATGAATGAACCGATGTCCGATAATCTATTGATGTCAACGCGAGACTGACCGGGTCAGGGTGTTAGTGACACACAAGTAGACTCTACTGTAATCTTTTACTTTCGGCCGCCATATAAGCTCATTTAGACTCACTTGCAACAGAAACCTTAATGCATCGAAGTACACTCAATAAACCATCTTAGCTTGCCAAGAGAAGTAATGTCTACTTCACCTCTGCCCTAAGGAAGTTCTATTACCACCAAGTAGTTCTTTACGCGCTCTCCTGTTCTCTCCTGTTTTAGGCCCTTATGTTGTCTGATGACCGAAGAACTGTAACAAAGCAGCGCGAGTTTTACGGGCCTGGGTGTGTGAACCAAACTAAAGTGACTTAAGTTTTCGTTGCTGGAATCGGTTTTGTACACAGTTTTCTCAGGTTTGTAACCCCGGTTGTAACCCTTTCGGGTTGCCGACACGTGCGAGCGAAGCCCGCGTGACGTCAGACGCTGCAATCCAGGTTGGCACCGAGAAGAGCATGGCGGGTTATTATGATGACAGAATTACTTGAACAATATCCGAAAATGCCTATGCTAAAAACGCAATTAAAGCATGGTTGTCATTGAAACGAAAGCCGATATAACCGCAATATATGCTAAATATTGGGGGCGGGGGGTGCTAGGTGGTGGAGGCTGGTGCTGGGGCCCCCATCATACGAACGCTACCCCGGGTACGTGATGTGGGGTGGGGGGAGGTAGGTGCACGTGGTGTGGAAGGGTATGTGGTGTGGGGGGTATGTGGTGTGGGGGGTAGGTGGTGGAGGCGGGGTACGTGGTGGCGGAGGGGTACGTGGTGTGGGGGGTAGGTGGTGTGGAGGGTAGATAAGTGCTTCGCATGGTAATCCGAGTAGGGATTACTGAGGGATAAATACTGCATTACGGGATTAGCAAGATTCTTTGGTAATGTCGGAATTGATACGCAATACGTACATATAAAAACATTTTTTAGAACGGTGAGCTATGCTTTGGTCATAATTAATAGTCATGCAACCCCAATCAGTGGTTCATTAATTTTCATGTGGTTTCATCAATTTCCATGTGGTTTCATCAATTTCCATGTGGTTTCATCAATTTCCACGTGGTTTCATCAACAAAGTAAGTAGAACAAAGCAAATAAATTAGAATCATCCTCTTGCAAAACAACAATAACAGTAATGGGTGTGTCCAGGGGGGGGGGGGGGGGGCACAGGGGCCACGTGCATCGTGCCCTCTTTCAGACCCTAAAGTATATGTTTGCCCCCCTTTTTAAGTTCTGGCCTTTCCCGAGATATCACAATGCATCAAGCTTCGTAGTTTATGTGTTCTTTCTTACCAACGAGTATAAAGTGTGCAGTAGGCCTACGTAACGCGCAGCGCAATTTTGATTAGAGCCCCGGCCCAAATCCCTTGTCGCAAGTCTTCTGTGCACCCCCCCCCCCACACTCCTTTTGGGGAAGGACGCTATCTGCGGCGTAGACCCCTCCCCGGTCTCAAGTTTCAATGACCCCACCCCCTTTTCAACTTCAGCCGCTAACGTAGAACATTTTATTGCCTGCTCCCCCCCCCCTTTCAAGGATTCCTGCATACGCCACGTACTAGCTGACAGTAGTACGTACCACTGTTAATATTAGCCGCACAGCTTTCACCGAACTAGAGCTCCTTTCCCCCCACCCCCCCACCTTCCCGCACCTCCCTTACAGTCAAGGGTTAAAGCAGCGTTCATTGAAGACAATCAACAGAAGATTTTGATATATATATGTATAATATATCTTTTATTACATGTCTTATATGTTGAATTCTACATGACAATATAAAAGAGTTTACTGATCAGAATGACAAAAGATATGGGAAAGGTTATAACTATAATGATGAAAGACGCGGTAAGCACGGGCTTTTAATGTACCATTATTCACAGCAACAGAAAATAACTGAGAAATGTAACAATGGCTTGCGATATCCAAACAGTTTGATGATGAACAAGTCAAGCAGTAACATATAGCTTGCCGTGTGATTGGCGAGGATAGGAGGTGACATTTGGAATTGCTCCTTTAAACCTGATAACATATCGTTCTTATAGTAGTCTTACCAAACTCTGGATCTGTATTACAGATGTAGGCTTACAGATGTTAAGGTGGAATGTCCAATGCTACATATTTGTTCTCCAACATTCCATTGAAATAGCTCCTTCGAAAAGTTGTCACTTTCCCTGAGATGAACACTGCTGGGTAATGTGCTTTAGAAGAGTGTATCAAACCGCTGTATATTTGCGGTGAAGCTAAAATGGAAATCCTCCTCGATACTTAACGAAGAATATTAAATGCCCTTATAACGTGTGCGACTTCGTAGCGAAAAAATGAATACGAAAAGCGATGAGTTAGTAAACCTAGGTCCTGGCATATCAATGTTGACACAGGCTATGTGCAATTTTCTCCAACAGCAATAAACTCAATCTTAACTCGTCTATTTATATATACCATACTCTAAAGTTTAATTCCGTAAGCAACTTCTAATGATTGTATATATATACATAGGCCTATGTTCAACATTTCCAGGATTTTTATGGCCTACGACGAAATAACTAATTTTAAATTTCTAACCGGGCACTTAAGGTAACCTTCATGCACTCATTAGATCTCACTAACATATATATGGGTGTCATATATATACCTGTATGTTGATATTATACTTACATCTATCAAAACCACCTTACAAAAGGTAGGAGCAAGGCAAAAATGAGGACACATCATACAAGAACACCCTACAAGATCGTAAATATAAGTCACCGATGTGTGTATTAGTCCATAAGCGACATGAATTAAAGGCTCATTATATACTAAATATTCTTGCGGTTACAGAAATTTGTGTACTCTCTTGACGTCAGCACATATATGTGACGTAATGTGCATATTAACCGATATATACCATAGCATGCCATAGTAAGCTAGTCCCCCCCCCCCCCCCCCCTCCTAATTGCGGCCAAACATAAGAGCATGCGTATGGCCTCATTAAGTGATCGGACTCCCTCGAAATTCGCCTTTAGTTAAAGATGCATATCAAGTTGTTTCCCGCCAAAACTAAGACCAGGCGACATTTATATCAAAATTTGCAGAAAACTCGATTGCTTCATTCTAAATTCAGAAACCTGATAAACATCGCTGTTTAGGCTGTGGTGTGGCAAACGTGTCTATCCCGGGACACCACAGAACTCTGTCCCGGCACTGGTACTTATACCAAAGCATCGTGAAGCACACAAACTGATGACGTTTACCACTAAAATGAAAACTTGTGGTAAATTGATATCACGGGCAAGACTACGAGACACTATTTGGCAGGCTGGCATGGGTGGAGTATAGACAAAAGAAATCTTGAATGATCCATGGACTTATTCTTACTTGTATTTTGACCTCTTTAGTTTTGGCGGGAAACAATTCGACATGCAACTTTAAAGCAAATCGTGATATTTGGCGAAGAGAAAGGCATAAACTAACGCATTCACAACATGAAGTGCATGGATTTTATCTAGGGCTGCACATCGAGTATTTGCTAATATACTTCGCAGTAGAATGCTTGTTTTCGCATACAATATGCATATGCATATTCTTTTTTCTATTCCCCACTCGTAACACCGAAATTGTGCCGCGTCGTAAAGAGCAAGCCGCGCGACTTGAAAATGAAGGTTTATCCAGAAACCCAGCACCTATGTATCTCTGTGAGATTATTTACCCGCCCTCGCGCATCTGTTATTCTTTAATGCAATGAACTTCCACTCTTTCCATGATGCGGCCGCTTTGTAATGTAGTGTTGACTATACAGAACGTAATGGACAGTTGTTCTCTATGGGTACGCCTACGTGACGTCATACATACACACAAATAACATTCAAACACAATTAAGGTGCACAAACCAAGTTACGAATGACAACAGTTAGAGGATTCGCGACGCTAAAATAATTTTCATCTGCGTATGAATATGCCATATGCCGTCCCATCCCCCAATCTACCTTTATCACCAAATCTAAGCATGAAAGCGTCACATTGTGAAGTCTGAAAAGGAACATCCCAATTCTTTGCCGTCTTGATCTAGAACCCAAACTCTGGTGCTGTAGCGACCCTGAAAGGGAAGCAGAGAAGGACAAAATATACATATATGTATCTAAACATAATGAGCATAGTCTTTATCAACACTTAGATGCCATATTATTGTATGACAAGCTGCAAATGCATCAAGAAGACGAAGGCATGAACCATGGACTGCTGGAAGCGGCATGATCTGATCGATGACTCGCTCAGTTCATATGAACTGCGAATTTTGTTCTAATGCATTACGGCAGATCTGACATTACGTCAAGCCTGGAGCGCGCAGACGTACAATCCATGTTGATTACGTCACGGGCAGGAGCGCGTTTGTTATGACCCACAATGTCATAGTGACGAAAACGAAAACCGGTTTGCCGAACTGACTGTTCGACAGGAGAAGAACCGAAACCGCGAAACTATCGAGAGAGATGGTTTGGCGGTTTCGGTTCCGCGGAACTGACAGTTCAATCGACACATACACCATAGATAATCATAAATAGAATGAATTAATAGACTTCTGGACAAAAGTATGATACCAATTTATTAACGGACAGTCCAATCGCGGGTATTATTAGAAAATGAAACAGACGGCATATTTTTACTGGCATAACTTCATAAGCACATGGCCATTGCCAATATATATCCGGAAACAAATGGAACTATGCGTTCGCCTTTAGGTGGGCAAATCGCTGAAACCGATTTCAAAGACGATTTCGGTTTCCCGTCGGTTTCAGGTACATGAACACGCCCCGGAAGGGCTGTCCGATGGCGTTCAAAAGACAAGGGTGTGACCGGCCCATGTTGTGCACTGACCTTAGGGAGGTATCCCGGGATTGGGAGATCTTTCTTGGCTGAATGGGTGCCCGCGGCGATGGGGCAGACGATGACGTGGGGCTCCTCAGTGCCTTCTTCGGCTGTGCACAGCTCCCAGATGTTGTTGACCAGCTCCTTGCCGTTATAGTAGCTCAGGATGTGCATCTCACCGCCCGTAACCTCGTGGTCTGATACAGGAAAAGATGCATGGTCAATGGCGAAATAAGGTTTTTCGCTGACAAAATGCATCATTACCATGTAATGCATGCAGGTTAGCTTTGCGATGAGTAGCACGTCAGGGGGGTGGGGGGGAGGTCGTTACACGTCAAAAACGAAGTGCAAATTGTACATAAAGTGTGTCCGCCTAGTTCCAATAAAAATGGTGTTGTAGGTCCAGGGGATCCTGACCCTCTTTTCCATTTCAAATCGTGCAAATGAAGAGTTTATGACGCCTCCTCTTTTGATGGGTTCATTGAAGTATCGTCAGTGATTTATCTCCATATGGCTACCCGTCGATTTAACTGTGGAAAGAGTGATTCGACTAGCCAGGTTAAGCTGTCGTCGGGACCGGAGGGGTGGCGGTGGGGTGAGGGTTCTCACCTATAGTAACGTTGAGGAAGGTCCGGGTCATGACCCCACCAGTGACCGGATCCTGAAGTAGTATTCCGCGTCCGATGTTGAGTCGCTTGTCTTCGCCGTCTGGATAACGAATTAGAAAGTGTTACGCAAACTATATCACTCTTAAATGTTACTTGTAAGCTCTTCGCCAGAATTGCCTTAAAGAGACTGCAACTCCTTGCTAATAGAGTATATCCTGAAGCGCAGTGTGGATTCAGATCCGGACGATTGACTGTTGACATGATACTTTCGTTGCGTCAACTCCAAGAGAAATGTAGAGAACAGCACAAGCCTCTCTACCTTGCTTTTGTTGATCTTACCAAGGCTTTTGATACTGTCAGCCGATCTGGCTTGTACAAAATCTTGGAGTCTATTGGCTGCCCCCGTAGACTATACTTAACCTTATCCGCTCCTTTCATGAACACTCGTTCAGCACAGTACAGTTCGACGGAGCTACGTCCGAGAGCTTCCAAGTCAGAAATGGCGTGAAGCAGGGTTGTGTCCTTGCGCCAACTTTATTTGGCATCTTCTTCTCTATGCTTCTTTCTCACGCATTTAATGAGGATGCGGAGGGTGTTTACCTGCACATCAGATCTGATGGGAAGCTGTACAACCTTTCAAGTTTGCGCTCTAAGTCCAAGCGGAGGCGCTCCCTAATAAGAGAACTGCTATTCGCTGACGACGCAGCGTTGGTTGCGCACTCAGAAAGCCAGCTACAGAGACTCATGGATCGGCTCTCAAATGCGTGTAGGCTACTTTATTTGCTATTAGTGTTAAAAAAACAGTCGTGCTGAGCCAAGGGGCTATCACACCACCAGTGATTACCCTTAACAACATGCCTTTAGAGGTGGTTAATAAGTTTTGTTACCTGAGAAGTACCGTCACGGATAATCTATCCCTGGACGAGGAAATAAATACTCGAATTGGGAAGGCAGCCAGAATGTTTGGTAGGTTGAACAAACGTGCTTGGCGTAATTCAAAACTTACCATTCGCACCAAAATGCTAATCTACAGGGCGTGCGTTCTAAGTAGCTTGCTGTATGGCAGTGAAACGTGGAACTAACGAAACTACGAAACTACGTATTGTGGCCAAGAAAGTAAATTGAATGACTTCCATTCTCGTTGCCAGCGAAACATTTTAGGCATATTTTGGCAAGACAAGGTCACGAACGCTGAAGTGTTAGCCAGGGCCAACCTACCAAGCATTCTTGCTCTTGTGAAGCAAAGTCGTCTACGTTGGCTTGGGAACGTTCATCGTATGCAAGATGAACGCATTCCCAAGGATGTGCTCTACGGTGAACTCGTCGATAGCAAAAGGCCAACTGGACGGCCAAAGCTTAGGTTTAAGGATGTTTGTAAGCTCATATATAGCCATTTATGGTAGCAGGGTAAGTTTATGGAACATCCATATGGCCATATGGAATAATTCGAGCTGGGGGAAAAACATTGTTGGGTTAATTATTATATCTGCAGCTTCGTCGGCCTTCCGCGCGGTTCCGTAGCATATTTATCATAATTTTTCATGGGTAATTAAGTAGGCCAATACGCAGATAAACAGGTCGTGGGTTCGAACCTTACTTGGTACCCACGTCGGGGCCAAGCTTCATCCAACCACATTTGTTTTGGCCAACTAACCAACATGTGCACAAAGGTGGCATGAAACTGCAATCATTCCAGTCAACATGATTTGCAAAGAACGTTCAAAAATTGACCTTACATTAGACATCATTTTCTAATCAGATTAACACCAATGTATGTCTTCATATTTCTATAATAAAATTATAGTTCTATTATATACCTACCAGGCCTGTATTCATAAACGACTTAGGCTACGCAAATTCACTTAGCGCAAAAATTAAGTGGCACATAATTTGAACATTTACTTAATTCAGAAAAGTCAAAAGCCACCTCTTGGGTGAATACTTTTCTTTTGTAAGCCAATAATACCTCGACAAATGTTCCACTTGGTGCATTTGCGTAGCCTCAGTGTCGTTTATGAATACGGCGTTATCACACGATACGACTTGACGGCGAATCAACGTCGAAAAAACGAAATATGTGGCTGGAATGTTGGTTAGGGAAGTATAATCTTCAACCTTGATGACATTGCGCCGTTCGCGGCGAGGAAGTATCGATGTGGGGGTTAATAAGGTGAACCCCAGCAAACACCTAACGTTATGCTAACGTTACCCGAAAGTTATCACTTCGTTATCGTTATAACGTAACCTTCCAAAAACGTTATGGGAACGTTGAATAATTTTAGGATTAAAATGTAACCTTCCAAAAACGTTTTGGGAACGTTGATTAATTTTAGGTTGTAATGTAACCTTCTAAAAACGTTCTGGGAACGTTGAATAATTTTAGGGTTATAATGCATCCTTCCAAAAACGTTCTGGGAACGTTGCTTAATTTTAGATTATAATCGTTCCTTCCAAAAACGTTTTGGGAACGGTGAATATTTTAAGGGTTATAACGGATCCTTCCAAAAACGTTTTGAGAACGTTGATTATTTTTAGGTTGTAATGTAACCTTCCAAAAACGTTCTGGGAACGTTGAATAATTTTAGGGTTATAATGTGACCTTCCAAAAACGTTTTGAGAACGATGAATAATGTTAGGTTACAATGTAACCTTCCAAAAACGTTCAGGGAACGTTGAAAATTTGTAGGATTATAATGTAACCTTCCAAAAACGTTTTAGGAACGTTGATTAATTTTAGGTTGTAATGTAACCTTCCAAAAACGTTTTGGGAACGTTGAATAATTTTAGGGTTATAATGCATCCTTCCCAAAACGTTCTGGCATCGTTGCCTAATTTTAGGTTATAATCTTTCCTTCCAAAAACGTTTTGGGAACGGTGAATATTTCAAGGATTAAAACGGAATCTTCCAAAAACGTTTTGAGAACGTTGATTAATTTTAGGTTATAATGTAACCTTCGAAAAACGTTCTGGGAACGGTGAATAATGTTAGGTTATAATGTAATCTTCCAAAGACATTCTGGGAACGTTGAATAATTTTAGGGTTATAATGCATCCTTCCAAAAACGTTCTGGGAACGTTGCTTTATATTAGGTTATAATCTTTCCTTCCAAAAACGTTTTGGGAACGGTGAATATTTTAAGAGTTATAACGGATCCTTCCAAAAACGTTTTGAGAACGTTGATTAATTTTAGGTTATAATGTAACCTTCTAAAAACGTTCTGGGAACGTTGAATAACGTTACGGTTATAAGGCATCCTTCCAAAAACGTTCTGAGAACGTTGCCTAATTTTAGGTTATAATCTTTCCTTCCAAAAACGTTTTGGGAACGGTGAATATTTCAAGGGTTAAAACGGATCCTTCCAAAAACGTTTTGAGAACGTTGATTAATTTTAGGTTATAATGTAACCTTCTAAAAACGTTCTGGGAACGATGAATACGGTTAGGTTATAATGTAACCTTCCAAAAACGTTCTGGGAACGTTGAATAACTTTAGGGTTATAATGCATCCTTCTAAAAACGTTCTGGGAATTTTAGGTGATAAGGGCTCCTTCTGTTTTGAAGGTTTTTTACGTTTTGGGAACGGTGATTATGTTAAGGGTTATAATAACGTTGATTAATTTTAGGTTATAATGTAACCTTCCTAAAACGTTCTGGGAACAGTAAATATCGTTAGTGTGTTACACGTGACAACAAATTTGTCTGTCTGCCCTAATACGAAGTCTGTCCACTTAGGATTAGATTAAGAAATATGCCCAATTGACCAGTGTGTCTGAATCGATATCGACCAGAAGAAGATCGCATATAATAAGGGACAATGTGACCTTGAGAAATCAAATTTAGCCCAAAATGATACAAATCTCAAAAAATTCGTTTTTCAAAACTTTAGATGCTAAATCATTGATGTGAGGGCATGATATATACACCATAAGAGAGCCTGTGAGAGTTACTGCATAACTGTCGACGATCAAACCGGAAATCTCAAAATCATTTTGGCGGGAAAATAGTGTTTATGTCACTTTTTATGGCTATACTAAAGATATTTTCACCAATGTTTCAGCATGATGACGTAGTCCAGATAGCTGTCTCATATATCTTATACTTTCTCGGATGTTACTCGGTTGATTTTGATCGTGACGATGAAATATATCCTGTTTTGGGATCAAAATAGTGTCTTGTTTAGAATTAAGGTCATTGAAGGCAATATAGGACCGTATATCCACAATATGAGGCCATATGGAATGCCAAATTCGAGAAAAGAGACCGCAAGGTTCCATCTGCAATATTAAGGGCATACGTGGTCATTTGAAGGGGACCTCTAAAACGACCGAAAATCTATGTTTTTGATATTGAGAAATGAAGGCGTTCTAATTTGGCCCAATTGGTGTCAGAATAATGTTGTCTTCATGGACAATTATTTTGCTATGTTCTTTCAACAAATAGGAGCTTATAGCCAATTTGAAACGGTTAAAATGTCTTATTTCTAAATATAGAGTTACCTTAAGAAAAGACATTTTTCATGCAAAAACGCATTATTGTGGTGCAACTGAGCAACTTAGACTTGTAATACCACAATATAAAAAAGAAGATGTCGCCACGCGCCATTGGGTGCATTTGACCCCAATTCCTATTAGAAATCAGGTCGCAGTCAATGTTAGAACGTTGTGTCAAAATGTGTACGACAAGAAGAGTGACTGTATCGCATATATGAACTTTTTTGTAATTTTGCTTTTCGTTTAAAATCTAATAGCAACCCTGCATAAAATATCCAAAAATGGTCTGAACATTTTCTTATTGAAAGAAAATGCCCAAAACGTTGTACAAAGTGGAAACAAAATTCAGATTTGTTTTATTTCATAATAGTATTTGCGTGATTTATTTGTATTTTAACAAGTGTATAGGTGTGCATAAGTGCGTGAAATATGAAAGTGATAGGTGGAGTAGAAGGGTAGAAAATCGTGCGAAAACGTGGGCACATTCCACAAAATTGTGGGGCTTTGGATTACAAAATCAGTCTTGGGCCAAAAAATACCTAAAAATAAGGTCAAATTATATTGACAGACGCCTGTTCATATATTACATACTATATGTAAAAATGGGCAAAAAGCGATTTGAGATAAAATATTTTATGATGGAAACTGTAAACAATTAAGCGTATAGAGTAAAAATCTGAGATATCTGCAAATTGTGGGTAAGATGGGCAAGTGAGTTTTCAGGTTTCGACATTTTGGGGCCGGATTGTAATTCAGGGTTATAAAAGGTACAATAAAACCTCTCTAAGTCGACCGAGGACGAGACTGCCGCTCATCGATCGACTTAGGGAGGTGGTCGGGTTACAGAATATCAACCAATCAACATAGCAAAAACTGCTGATTTTCCCAATCCAAAGATATCAGCAAGCTGTTTTGATTGATCTTGCCCTCGCGTTCCTTCGTATTGACGAGTTTTACCTTCCGTGAAAGTGGAAACTCGACAATATCCATACCATATATAGCCGCTACTTGTATCTCACGTGTGTGTGAAAACAAGAGGGAGCTTTGTGAACAAGTTCATCAAAGCTCATGCCGTTCACAGGCGGTATATCGCCCGAACATGCAAACATGCTTCACACATTTCTAGAGTGCTATCCAGTTCACATGCGTTATGGCCTGAATGTGTGTGTTCTACTAATTGCAATCAGCCGGTGACACTAATCCTTCCGCCGGCCGACAACCGATCGACTGAAGGAATATGAAATGGGGCTTTGGGACCAAAATGATCGATCGGCTTACAGAGTAGGGAGGTGGTCGGGTTATAGAATACTGTTGCAATGCTAAGACATATGCCGACCTTCGGCACTCGAAAAAATCTATCAAATTAGGGAGGCGATCAGGTTAGGGAGGTGGTCGGGCAGGGAGGTTTTACTGTATTACAAAAGATAACAAACGCAAATGACCCCGCGTTGATGCATTTAGCCCACGTTGCTGCACTGGGTCCCATATCTAACTTTATTTAGCGTCCCATCAGGCCCAAATTGTGCCCCTGTACTGTTGCGACATTCCTTTCCATATAGTTAAATGTGTTCGTCGATCTGCCCTAATACGAGGTCTTTATACTTAAGATTTGATTAAGAAATATCCCCAAATAGCTCCCTTATGAAAAAGTGCCATGGTATACCATGGTAAATAGGCATGGTACTTTGGCGGAGGTATATACCATGGTATACCATGGTATTTTATACCATGATTTACTATGGTATATCATGATATACCATGGTAGTTTGGCGGAGGTATATCATAATATATCATGACATTGCATACCATGGTATACCATGGTATTTTGGCAGAGGTATATCATGATATATCATGACATTGCATAACATGGTTGTAGATACCGGCACATGTACTCAAATAAACCGGTAGACCCATTTTTTTTTCTTTTTCTAAAAGATAAATTCCAAGATAGAACTGAATGTAGGCCTACCCAGTAGATGAAATCCCAACTAGGCAAGCCTAAAGCATGGAGCACAATTACTGACACAAGTTTGAATCTGTGCAAGTCTCTCACCATGCCCAGTCATGACGCCAGCATTTACAACTCCCATTAATTCGGCCAGCCCCACTACCGCTGTATGGGTCATAAAACCCTGCCTCCCTCCCAACTTTTTCTATGGACAAGGGAAGTCCTCGAAGGCCTCGAACCCCTCCCTCTGTGCGCTTCGCTACATCTTGGAATACACGACGGGTAGCATCCTGTCCCACCACCCCTATCTCTTCACACATACACACTTCTCTAAGAGCGAAACAAGGCAACCTACCTGTTTCAATGTCGCACCACATGGCGTCCTCTTGCTAGGGGGTGGGGCGAGGGGGGGGGGCGTATCCCTCTTCGCTGCCTCTGCACAGGCCTTCACGTTTATTCAGCTAGTTAATTTCCTTAGGTTTATCTTTGGGTACAAACTGACTATATATATCCTTAGTTTGCTTTCCGTTGTTAAATTGATTTTACAAACTGATAAGAACTATGTGTCTAACTACATTTCATAGAACCCATTAGCCAACAGACACCATGGTATATCATGACATATCATGGCATATCATCGTATCTTTTGGAATACCATGATATATCATGATATTCGTTTCGGTGTTTCACTCTCGTGCGGCGCTTAAATAAGAGATATTGCTGTCGGTGTTCAGTCGACAGTCGTAAGTGTGGAAGTGACGGCATGTTTAAAAAAAAAAAAATCAAAAAAATGCGATCAACGTAGAAAGCGAATAGCAATTAACTGAACAGTCAATACTCAATTAAGTCAGGCTCAATACCGTGCACAAGCATCTTTGACGTATCCTCGCCCGATAACTGCAAAATCTGAGATATGCATTCGTAGCGGAAAGAAGATATTTAGGTCATTCTTTGGGCTGTGAAACTGACGGCCAAAATGTTAGAAAGGCCACTTATACGCTGTTCCGCAAACATAGATATATATGTAGGTTTGTTCTGGTGACGTAATGCGCATCGGGTTACGTTTACGGATACGTTCAATCGCCAAAAACGTAGTGCAATAACTCCCTGTCGTCATTTCTATGATATATTATGTATGGTATTAACATATGACCAGTGCGCTACAGCCTCGGAGGGCGCCGCCGGCTGGTCCGACAAGTCTGGTAAACCAATTAAGTTGTACGTCGAGTGGGGTGGTGAAGGCGGGGGTATGAACTGTAGGCTAACCGGCCTCTGCGGTCCATGTAGGTCTCGACAGGCGCTATCACCTACAACTCCCAAGTGAAGTGCCCAGCATGCTAGCCAGCCCGTACGCATCTCTTATCTGATCGCGGCACATCCTTCAATCGGCCCATGTCTAAATGTGCACACCTCACCCATTGCTGCGTACGCTGGTATACCACAGAAACATCTGGACCCTGCTGCCTCCCGTCTCCAGCGATAATGGTACCTAATCGCTGACAATCGCTTGGGTATCACATCGCTCAAATATTGGGTTAGTCGGTCCTGAACTAAGGTGGTTCTTGAAATAATACACCCATTGCGATTTCAAAAGACTACATATCTTGCATTTAATCACTTTAACGCAAGCGATCTTTATCCCTAATATTCCGGGTATATTCTCATATGCTGAATATAGCCATGACCAAGTGTTCCCTTAGCTAAGCTTAGAATTACCGATCGATTCACGTGGGTTAAGGAAAAAGGCGAGAAGGGGGGGGGGGGCTGAATATAGCTATGACCGAGTGTTCGCTATAAATTAGGGGGTTACCCCGATCCGTGGCTCCGCTGTATGTGTTGTTCGCTCAAAATACAAGCTATGTGTCCTCGCAAATATTAGACCGGCGCTTATTAGAGATCAGGACACCTCACTGAAGTATTCAATTAAATACTGAAGTTATATCAATATGTTTATATATTTATGTTGATGTATTTATAATATGTATATAACACGGTCGCACGATATCAAACAAAAATAAAGATTAAAGCATGCCTTTAGCCAACACATGTACAGATATGTATTTATATAGATACCTATATATTATAACTTATAATTAGTTAGTCTCGCTTAAATTTAATGCGGTCATAAGCATTTGTTGGTACGCGTTTGCTGAAAGCTGGGGCTTCGTTCGGTAATCCCCCACAAGCTAGGCCTCCAAGATCCTGGTGACTTGAGCACTAGCCAGATTTTAATACACCCCTTGATTTGTATACACTTTGCCGCACACATTGCATTGCACACAATCAGCACACAACCCGCGACAGAGAAAGAACCTTGCTATACGTTTAAACTACGCGGATTTGGGTGTGTGGGTGTGTGGCCAGGTGGTGTCATTTAAATATGTGGATGTTCGGGCTGGCTGGAGCAACTAACAGCGGGGGGCTATGGGGATTACATTCGGGCTGGCAAAGCACAGATAAAGGGCTAGGGAGGGTTATCAGGTTCTTTAATTGGATATTCATTAGCTGCACCTGCTGCACGGGTTTAATTGCTTTTGGCCTTGCGAATGTACCTTTTCTCGATATACATTATTAACCTTTATACTCTGTCCATAACGTCGATCGTTACATTTTAGTATATGTGGCATATGATATCCCAGATATTACCGTTTTTCATTTACAGTGATTGCTGCAATCAGTTAAGCAAAATATGAAAGAGAATACTTTCTTTAGAGAAGCGTCGTTTTGGCGTCAATTAGGGCGTGGCCGAGAAATTATGTCAGCGGCATGGGTTTTATTATACCTACTTATGAAATCATAGTGATGGTAGCTGTTGCCTAAGTAAGTGAAAATGAACCAACTGCACTATTTGCTCCAGTCACGAGAACAATATTGAAACGGAAGTCAACATAACGTATAATAACAGAGCAATAGACTACGCAAAACTGGGATGTCATATATTGCGCTATCAGCCGGGAATATGCACGCTATGCGCGCTATTTAGGGTTACGATTGTCGTTTTTTGTGCATATTGGGACCCCATGTTCTACATTAGATTGTGACCTCATTTGTTATAGAATAAGGCCCAAATACATTGGGCGGCCAAAAAGTATTATTAAACATACTGTGAAATTACTTGTTTAACTGGCTTACTTTAGTTACCATAACGCATTTTCCATTAATAAAATTGACTTTCTTTGGACAATTTTGAGTGACAAAATTTGACTCTTTGACTTTTCATC
This sequence comes from Arenicola marina, assembly GCA_964019135.1. Lineage (NCBI taxonomy): Eukaryota > Metazoa > Annelida > Polychaeta > Arenicolidae > Arenicola > Arenicola marina. The sequence goes on along the minus strand of OZ025257.1, from coordinate 35,673,806 downwards.
TTTCATCAAACCTCATATTTTCCGAATGAAAACATGCAAAGACAGTGTTCTATCCAGAACATGAAGAGATAACTGTGTTACCCTCATAATTATGGGTCTTTTATCCCTTAAGATCCACAACACCTATGTTCAGTCATTTGGAGTGTCCCACGGCTTAAAACATGGGCAAAATAAAAAAATTACATAACATAGGGGTCCCCTGTAAATAGCCACAGCGCCCTTAATATTGCTGGTAGAGACTTCATGTTACTTGTACCACTCTTGCCATGTTCTGGCCCTATACCATGTTTATAATAGTATTCCTCATTGTCATTTAACACTTATAATGTGTAAAGTAAGCAATAAATGTTCGTAGAAAAAGACATATGTTTCCTTTTCCGAGGGTTCAAATACGTTCAAATGAGCCAAAAAACATCCGGAAAGACATTAAATAGGTAAGAAGGTAATGTCTACTACAATAATCGACGCAAACATTTGCAAAAATATCTTTAATGCAGCTATAAATAGCAAAGACGCTACTTTCCCGCCAAAATCTAGGTTTGGGCGGGAAAATGGAAATTCTTGATTTTAAGTCTTTTCCTCGCACTTTTGGGTTGTACCCTATAGGCAGTTACATAGTACGCCTTCTTAGCGTTCTGTTCATGCATATATAATACGCAGACGAGCATTATTTCCTATCGAACGGATCGAAAACATGTTACTGATTTCTCAATTTTGGTCCATTTTTCACTGCACAAGGTCAAATCGTGTCTGATTCCAATCGATATTGTTCTGATCGATATTGATTCATACACGCAATTCAATTGGGCATAGTTCTCAATCAAACCCTGTCCAAAACGAGGCGTTTATAGTGGCGAACAGACACATTTCATAGGCTAGGGGGAGGTCAAAATTGGCCAAATCATCAAACAAATGTCACCAATTTTGGGAAATAATTCCCACCTGGGTATAACCTTCATCTTCGAGTATGTTTTTAACCTTGACCTATTAGATGACATGCTAGAAGGATCACCGTCAAGGTCAATGGCAAGGGTAAGAAAACATTGCAAATATCGTTCATTGTGCATATTGGGACCAATGTTCTACATTTGACTGTGACCTCATTTGTTATAGGAGAAGGGCTGAACTACTCACACTGAGCGGTCAGACAGTATTATTGAACATACCGTGAAATTACTTGTTTAACTGGCTGCTTTAGCTACCATAACGCATTTTCCATTAACAAAATTGACCTTCTTTGGACAATTTTCAGTGACAAAATTTGACTCTTTGACTTTTCATCTTTCATCAAACCTCATATTTTCAGAATGGGAACATGAAAAGACAGTGTTCTATCTAGAACATAAAAAAAGATAACTGTGTTACCCTCAAAATTACGGTATTTTCATTCCCTAAGATCCACAACACCAATTTTCGGTCATTTGGAGGGTCACACAGCTTAAAACATGGGCAAAATCGAAAGTTTACATAACATAGGGTCTCCTGTAAATAGCCACAGCGCCCTTAATATTGCTGGTAGAGACTTCATGTTACTTGTACCACTCTTGCCATGTTCTGGCCCTATACCATGTTTATAATATTATTCCTCATTGTCATTTAACACTTAATATGTAAAGTAGGCAATAAATGTTCGTAGAAAAAGACATATGTTCCCCTTTCCGAGGGGTCAAATACGTTCAAATGAGCCAAAAAACATCCGGAAAGGCATCAAATAGGTAAGAAGGCATTGTCTACTACAATAAGCGACGAAAACATTTGCGAAAATATCTTTAATGTAGCTATAAATAGCAAAGACGCTACTTTCCCGCCAAAATCTAGGTTTGGGCGGGAAAATGGAAATTCTTGATTTTAAGTCTTTTCCTCGCACTTTTGGGTTGTACCCTATAGGCAGTTACATAGTACGCCTTCTTAGCGTTCTGTTCATGCATATATAATACGCAGACGAGCATTATTTCCTATCGAACGGATCGAAAACATGTTACTGATTTCTCAATTTTGGCCCATTTTTCACTCCTCAAGGTCAAATCGTGTCCGATTCCAATCGATATTGTTCTGATCGGCATTGATTCTTACACGCAAGTCAATTGGGCATAGTTCTCAATCAAACCCTGTCCAAAACGAGGCGTTTATAGTGGCGAACAGACATATTTCATAGGCTTGGGGGAGGTCAAAATTCTCGCAGGCGAATTCTCGCGATGTCAGCCATGCTTGCTCAATCTGTTCCGGAGTTGGTTGTTGTGGTTGCATAATTCTTTATTTGTCGCGACTACACGGCAGTACAGGTCTCGCTTACTTACGGATGAAATAAATAAATTATGCTTAGAAGTCGGACTTAGGCGTTTACGGGGCCCGCCAAGCGCGGTAAATGTGCGATATTGGGGGTTGAAGCGGGTGCCTGTCACTCAATTCCAGCGGTAGTTGGACACCTTGTGTGTTTACTATACGTTGTGGGACCCCCTACGCCCCCCACCCCTCGTCCTCCCCCTCCACTGATTTACTGTGCCTGTGGTCCAGACAGATATGTTGTGGAGGGAGAGGGGGGGGGGGGGCGGGAGTGTGGGAGGGGTATATAAGGAGGCACAGCTGCCAGATGCCCTTACAGCGCTTTAACCTGGCCGCCGATTAAGTCGGCCGCGGAGAAGTGTGGCGGTGAAGGGAAGGGGAAGGGGGGGGGGGGGGGTCTAGGTATTAGCAGCATTAGCAGGATGCAATTGAAAGGCATTGTGTTGTGTAATCGTGCATCCTGTTACCAATGTTAGTGTCAGCTTAATAAATAATTTTCACATCATTTGTCCTGAAAGTTAAGCCGCTTAACACCATCTCTAGCGACCATCGAACGATTTCGCTGGCTGAAGTTTGCCTTCTGAGACAATGTACTACAAGCCACATGGAATTATTTTTCTGGCGTGAGTTACCCAACCATACGATTATTGCACACTCGCCTCAAGTACTTGTATTGGCCAACCTGTAGTAAATGTTTTTGCAGGGGGAGATATGGCATTAGAATAAGTAACACTGAACTAGCTGTGCCTTGCTTCTTCACCGATCTCTATGTGTATCGGGCGTTGAGAGAGCTTGTTAAACAAAACAGTTTGTTCCTAAAAATGTCACAAAACCGGCAGAAAAAGTTAGAAGGTCTAAATCGTTACGACTTCGTTAATATTCATCGTAGATCACTCAAATTAAGCTTCGCACCAATATTTTTTCTCTTGACCAGATCTTTAGCGTGGTATATAGTTTGCGTGGTATTTCAAAGAAATAAAAAATGGCCTCCCTGCCATGTCGACCGGCGACCACCCCGATCGAATGTTAAACCGCTTAACTAGAACCACTCAATTAACACCCTGTATCGACTTAATTGCCCGACCAACCAACTGACCAAGCCCCTGCACAAACACCCCTACCCGCCGCCCCCGCCATCCACCCCCTCCTCCACCGCTCTCCCCCAGCCGTCAACTTAATCGGCGGCCAGGTCGCACGTACACCGACCGACGGAGGGCGGGGCGGAAGGGGTGGTGCTACTTAACTTAATAGGCTGATAACGAAAGGCCACCTGCGGAGAGGTGAAGTGGCTTGGGCTGGATACATTGTGGCTCCGAAACGCATCTCGATCCTCCGACCCGGGCCTTGATGTCAAGGCCCTGGTCTCAAAGAATATGGGAAACCCAATGGAAATAAGTGACACGGGCCAGATTTGAAACATGAAAACATTTCATTCAAATCCCAATTGCTTAAGGTATCCCACTTGAAATAATAAGGTGTTTATAGCTATAAAGGAAATCCTGGGATTGACAGATTTGTGGGTAGCGTTACCGGGGTGAGTAGGTAGTCATTTTGTTGTCTTAATTGCTGCATATCTGCGTTTGCTGCTTGCAAGTAATTAAGGTATTGTCTCCACTACTTGATGAGTGTGTTGGTTTTCACTGTGTTCCTTATGGAACAAGGTAAACACCACACACTCACCGGGTCCGCTGCACGGCGGTGGTGGGGACGTCAACGCACATAAGGCTGGATAGGGGATCGGTGTGGGGTGGGGAGGATGGGGGGGGGGGGGCTTCAGTAGGTAGGTGGCGGGCGGGTAGCGCCAGACACCTTCTGATTGGCTAGTCCTGAGTCGGGTGCGCTGGCAGGACTAGCTAGTGCACTGGCTGTCGGGCTCAGTTCAGGTTGTGCGGCTTGCTAGCCAACCACGTGTTTTTGATCACGTATCATGCACTCCGGGTCTACTATCCACTGAGATCCGAAGCGAAAGGACACGAACATGAGAACAACGCTGTGAACTGTGTTACCGTTGTTCATCATTCGCCCAACGTATTACATGTACCTAGTTTGTCTCAGATTTCAGTGTCCGTTGAATTGCTGTCCCTTGCATTTAGTGGTTTACACAGGCCGGTGCCGCTGCCCAAACTATATCCACAAAAATGCCAGCGCGGCCGACATTGAGGAAATTGTGGCGGAGACGCTGAAATATACCCCACATAGAGGCAGAAAGGTAAACCAAATACAAATTTTCTAAAATACCCTAACCGTAAACCGTAGCAAAACCTCGGTTACAGATTGTCTTTTCGTCTGCTGCCTTAGTAGTCTTTATAAGGTAGACTAAAGCGAGGGGTAATATATTTTGCAGAAAGCAGCTGCGCAGCCCGGCACGGCTGCCGTCGAATGAGCGGCTGCCTACACATGAGCAGCTTCACGGGCCGGCGCGGCTGCCCACACAGGACGGACCGGTTGCCCAAAATGGCCGGAGCGGCTGCCCACACTGGCCGGAGCGGCTGCCCACAGAGGACGGAGCGGCTAGCCACATGACTGGCGCGGCTGCCCACACAGGCCGGCCCGGCTGCCCACACAGGACGGAGCAGCTGCCCACACTGATCGGCGCGGCTGCCCACACAGGCCGGCGCGGCTGCCCACACTGGCCGGAGCGGCGTCCCCACACAGGACGGAGCGGCTGCCCACACTGACCGACGCGGCTGCCCACACTGACCGGCGCGCTGCCCAAACTATATTGCCAGTTCTAGAGTTAATAAAGCATCAAATTTAAAACAATTTGATTTGTTTTTGTCTTTTACGAACGTTATCGGAACGTTCGGGGACCATTATCGGAACGTTAGGGGACCGTTATCGGAACGTTCGGGGACCGTTATCGGAACGTTAGGGGACCGTTATCGGAACGTTAGGGGACCGTTATCGAAACGTTCGGGGACCGTTATCGGAACGTTCGGGGACCGTTATCGGAACGTTAGGGGGCCGTTACCCATAACGTTATCTGCTAACCTTCGCAGAACGTCAGGAAAACTTTCCCAGATAACGTTCTTGGAACGAGATTTAATAACGTTTTCCTAACTCTGGGCTAACGTTCGGGGACCGTTATCGGAACGTTCGGGGACCGTTATCGGAACGTTCGGGGACCGTTACCCATAACGTTATCTTCTAACCTTCGCAGAACGTCAGGAAAACTTTCCCAGATAACGTTCTTGGAACGAGATTTAATAACGTTTTCCTAACTCTGGGCTAACGTTCGGGGACCGTTATCGGAACGTTCGGGGACCGTTATCGGAACGTTCGGGGACCGTTATCGGAACGTTAGGGGACCGTTACCCATAACGTTATCTGCTAACCTTCGCAGAACGTCAGGAAAACTTTCCCAATAACGTTCTTGGAACGAGATTTAATAACGTTTTCCTAACTCTGGGCTAACGTTCGCATAACGTTCCGCGAACGTTATATTGTTAGCTGGGACTCAATCAAAATACATAAAAAAAACTGTATCAAAATCCATTTCTTTGAATGCGTGGCTTTCACAAACGCCCCCCCCCCCCCCCCACCCCCCATTTTCCGTTAGGAGGCAATTGTCAGCATAATATGGCAGGCCGTGATAAAGACTATGAATTCATGATTGAATAAACGTTCGAGCAGTGCTTTACATGGGTAGGCCTACGTGTACGCTACCAGGTACATATAATGATGTAG